>UZAN01041292.1:0-15603 GCA_900618425.1 Echinostoma caproni | reverse complement strand
TGACCAATCGGCGGCATGTCTAATTCCTAACTGATAAGTTACAGCCTACCGACTGGTATCTACCAGTTACGTAGACAATATGTTTTGTAAAATACAGAGATACAGCTCCAAATTGTGGACAAGAGAATTTATTTAAATCGCCCACAGCAACTGAACACTACATCAGTTGAGCAACTTTTCATATCAGAAACCTCTGTTCAGCGTCACCAAATGAGGGCCAGTTCTCATAACTCGATAACGAAAGCAATCGGCCCTCGGAGTCCTTTGACTGAAAACGGGGCTTTAAATTATTCAACTTGCATCAAAAGTAGAAATAAACGACAAACAAGGACCAATAAATCTTGGCTTAACTATTTTGGCATGGTCTTTGCAGTGAGCACTTTGATCACCCTAATAAGTCATACTCACGCGGTACCTGACAAAGGAATGGCTACTTACCCATAGAATCCACAGTTCGGGGTAATCCAACTGTAATCATTGTCACAAATCAACTGAAAAGCTTATGGAGATTGCTGGCTACGTAAGTAGATCAAAACGTTAGGACCTACAGCTCTCTGTAACTCTACTCAGGGCCGCCTTGAATGGGCGTTACGAGATTGTTAAAACCGCCGCTTGTTCAACATTTCTCAGCTGCTACTTCATCACCGAAGATCACGAATGTCTTCCTCATGGGCAAGTGAACTTCCTTCCTCTAGAGTGGATTTGTTAAAACCCAGTACAGTGTTGTGAGGTGTGGGAAATGTTGTACAACCTAGTCATTTTGACTACTGAGGATACTCTCATATGTTAGGTAGCAGTAAATCACATTTCACAATAAGTGCATTCAATCCAATGTCAATTAAAGCCGAAAGTAAAGTTAACCAATCACTTGTTCAAAAAGGCTAGTCTGATTTGGGACATGAATGGATCCACCTAATTTTGAAAATGCATAGAAATATTGAGCATTCTTGTGTCGAAGGCGGTGAATCGAAAGGAACTTTGAGGCTGAGGTGAAGATCACGAGGCACTGGGTTCACGTTCCACAGAATTATTATTCGATGTTGAAATACCACAAATAAAATAGCCTGAATCCTCTTCTTTAGATTTGCTAATGAGTTAATAATAACCATGCATCATGTTACATATGCAACATGAAACTGTAAAACCTTCAGGATGATAAGACCAGGCTAAAAGTTCTGCAATTGTGCATAAATAAAAATTACACCAAGGAATGTTCAATCTATTAGGGCGCTTTCTTGCTGGACCTCAATCTGATCGAAGTCATTCAGAATATCCTGAGCAGAGCAATACACCAGAGGTATGTTTTCCAGAACCTGAGAGTGGCTTTGAGGAGAGAATGTGAAACTGCCACAAAACCAGGCTCAGGAAGTCACACTTTGAGAGTTCTTGAGATCAATATACTAAGAGATTTTAGTTACTCACAGCTACTTGGTTCGTTTATCCTGAACATGTACTGCGAGGTTTCGGGGTTCTCAACTCAGTCTAAAACTCCGATAAAGGCGACGTTCATGTGGTGTCTTAGGGCTAGTTGCAGAGGGATTAGTCCGTGTAGGCATCCAGATTTACGGCCTTTTGCGGGTTGATGTTCCGTTGTATGAAAGTTACCTTGATTGAATTAAGTGTACGTAGCAACCTTGCATCTACAAGTTTGAACATCTAAGTATATTTTTAATACTCAAAACAGAAGGTCGTAGCTAACAACTAAGCGTATACGGAACTACGCACTAAAAAAACACAGAATTCCAGAATAATTAGGGATATCGCATGTCAAATGATCTCACAGAAGTTCGAAAAACACCTGGGTGGTTTAAAATTGTCAATGATGCATATTCAAGGGCAGCATTTGACATCTGTCACGACACAGGCGAGGGGTGGTAGGTTTACAACCTACTTTAGCACAGGTGCCGTGTTTTTTCGGCGTATTGGTATACGATTAGATGGCTATTTTTGAGAGATATTAGTTCTGGATGGTGGTGGTAAAGCCACTCAAGACTGGTGCAGTTTGTCCGNGCGCTGTGGGTGTGACTATTTTTGCGGCGATAGCGAAAGGCGAGGTGCAAAAAAATACTTCATTAAAGAACCGTCATGATCAATTAATTCTCTGTAAATAGTGGTCTATCTGAAATTGGAACAAATGACAACAAGAACTGTCGGAATCATGGTGGAATTATTTTATCCAACAAATTTAATCGCAGCCCGTAGAATAAGAGTAGGTTCAACTTTAAGATTAGCCCCGAAGAAACCTTGAGAAGTTTATTGTAAGTCATTGTCACACAGCGGCATACTTCTGTAACAAAGCACTTCGACCATGGCCGGAAGCAATAGATATCGACGAAGTGTCAATTCCTGGGTTACGACTACTGCTCTCTGTGCAATTGGTAAATTTAAACCCGATCAGTGGTGGGCTCAGTTTGGACGGTAAATGAGCGTTCATAAAATCCTCGTTTATGAACCCACTGATTTCAGGGGTAAAACTTTAAAAATGAAAAGATACCCCTGCTGGATAATGAGAAGACTGAGTTTCTCCCAAAAAACAATGTTTCATGAATAAAATGTATTACAAGATCGTAGTCAGACTCTCACTTTCTCTCATTTGATACGAAAAATTATGGTCTTTTCCACAAAATCAATCCTGAGTAATAAAAAGAGGAAAATTTGGTTTTATTTATGCCTGCTCGAATCGCTGACTTCATAAACGGCTTTCAAGGCACCGTAGTGCTTTCAATTTAGTGCCTTTTTCATCTGCTCCACTTCGTTCATTCCGACAGCGCCACCGGGTGTTTGCACGGTACCCTGTGAATCCTACTCATCTGGAATGGACAAGGATCACGGAAATGGTATGTAAACAGAACAATGAGTTAATTTGTAAAACATCCTTTTTCCTTTATCCATTTCATCACCACATATGTCTCCTGGTGTTGATGAAATGAGTTAATTACTTACTCAAAATCATAATCGAATTTCATTTCCAAAGGTTTTGATAATTTTGGCTATTACTTGATACCCCATGGAAATTCACCTTCTCAAACCACGGTCAGAATCAATTTGAGTGGGTTTCTGCAACGGGTTTTCCTCAGACTGTGACTAAGCGCTAAACAAAACCACATGTGGATGAAGCAGTCAAAGGACTGAAAGTGAACAGTAACCTGATTCAACCCCTGGGCTCAATTTCGCATTCCCAGTTCTAATCTGTTCGATGATAAGAATTCCGTTAAACAGAACAACTCTGAAAATAACGAAGCTATGTGCGCTACCGGTCGCGTTTCCAGGCCGCGAATAGGAGGACTCTAACGGTAAATTTACATGTTTAAAACGGTTGTAAGTGAATGCGTGTTTACAACAATTCATAGTGCATCGCAATATTCCCTAGTAACTTACATTGTGGATTATTTTCACTGTGCCGCACGGGCCATTGTATTATTCGTAAAGGAATTTATCAAGGTTTATTCTGTGTTTCATTACCTGCACTTGAAAACGTACCGGGATTGTTCGCGACCCTATTAACGAATGTTCCAGTACCTACTTTGAGCTGAAACGGCTTGCTTTATCAAGTCTCAATTCTCATATCTGTCATAGCGCAAACGTTTCACAATTTATCATCCATATCCCATAACCTCAGGTTTCAGCTTTCATTGGGTTTTGATGCGGTTTGCGGGTTTTGTTTTCCCCCAACTATGTGATGACTTTATAGGCTAAAATCAACCTAGGATTGTTTGGATTACCCTCTCCAAGAAAGTACCAGGACCTTTATTTTGGTGACGATGTTTCCGTCATATCGGATTGCCTATTTTAAACCAATCAACAAGTGAACATTACACAAACTGTGAGAGACCGCGTGAAATAAATAAGGTTTATAAATGATCTATGACGAGGACGATATGTGCACTTGTGTATGTGAGGTAACAAATGAAATCACGACCTTGTAAATAAACAAGAAGTCGGATAGTGACAAATGATGTCACAGCTAACGTTTATGGAAACCAATGCGCTTCCCTAACTATTGGCGAATCTTGAGAACAAAGGAGCCAAAACTGATCAATCGAATCAGATCTACCAGGATAGATTTGAACAATATCAACAGCCACGTCTGTTAGGTAGACAAATTGACAACAAAAGCAACACGAACTTAGTCGTGACTCGAAATCTGGCTAGTCAGTTGGGTACATTTAACACTTTAAAACCGTCATGAGGGGCTAAGCTATTACTCTTCATTCTATCTTATACTTTTAAAAAACAGTTATTCAGAAACATGATTTCAGGTCAAATTGAGAATGATTGACTAATGGTTCTTCAGCGACTCTAATTTTATCCGGCGCTTGGATGACAATCTGCTCGAGTGTTGATGCTACCCAGCCACACACCACAAAACCCCACACAAACTCCCTAATCTCCAGTCATCTCTGACGGCACGCGTAACTCTTTGACCTAGTTTGTATTCACCACTGGTCATAGTTTTATTTACTACCTCACACACATGCTGACGCGCTGTCTGACTCGCTTTATCATCCACAATCTGTCTTTCATAAACCTCATTTACTTCACATGGTTATCTCACAGCTTGGTGAATGCTACCTTGTTGTTTAAAAGCGATGGAAAGATTTTCGATGACCGACAAGGGGTACCGGACAGCTGTTTCGTCCCGTTTACGACTTGTCAACAGTACCTACATTTTGTGTCCCTGTTAGTACTTAGACCACGAACCTTCGGGTCGAGACCTCAAACCCTACCCCTGAGCTTCACAGTCAATGCTAATAGCCTAGGCAATTAAGAGTAATAAACTTGAACTAATCCGTTCGGCTGTTCACAGGCACCGGGTGTGAGATAACATACGAAGTTGCACCTGGTATTAGCATTTGTGATATTAAATCAGGCTATCATAGTTCATACATTCGAATTAAAGTAATACCCCGCGCAGTCTTTAAAACACTGAGTGGTTATTGTTGTCCCTTGGTTCTGGGAACCTGCATTGGACACTGCAGACTGGCCTCCTATGGCAGCTTATAGATTCGCTACCCCCTCTCAAACGAACGACACGAAAATGCTAGTTGAGAAACTATTTTGGTATTTCATCTACGTAGACGAGAAAGCCCAACAATTGTGGGGAGTAACCGTAGTAGTCAGGAGTCTGCGAACAATCGCAGAAATTCATTACCATGACATTTTTGAATCATCGAGCCAAATGCTTGAAAATTAATCGGAAATGCGGTTGAGTTCCATCAATGAGATGTGGAATTTATTAAGCTATCTATATGAATTGACGACAGTTAACGAAAAGGAAAACTGCGAAACAATTTCAATTCATCTACTGTGTGTTTTATGAACAAACACGAATGAGGCTGTTTGTAAAATGCTGAAGCGCCACCACAACGCAACGTGTGCATCACTGAGGTGATTGATGACTATGCCATTTGTTTTTCAGCTTTGTGAAGTTTACAGGGCCTAATATGCGTGTACGCGGAATAAACAGTATCTGATTGATACACCTAAGGCAATTGAAAAATGCCCCCCTCCGGCCGCTCTCATTGGTCCTGGGCATTCCCTCAAATGAAGCAGCCACTGCAGTGCAACGCAGTCGGTTATTGTTTTGCTATCACAGATAGTAACATCGTTGTATGGTTCTTAATCCAGATGAATAACTGAAGGAAAAATGTGAACATGCAAGTTTTGAGGAAAAATGCCGGACAAGGCGGAAACATTTTTACTTCTCTGTTCCAGGAACAACTGCTTGAACACTGTTCCAGACTTAGGTGTTTCTGTTATTTCTTTACCTTGAAGAAATGAAACCACTTCATGCGACCATTTATAATTTGATAACTCAAACTAGATATGCACTACACTGATTAGATACAGCTAAATTTGACTTTATTCGTAGCTCACTGGAAAGATTGATTATATCTGTATTCTATCCTGTTTCACCTTTCAGTCTGTCGCGTGAAATGCACAAATAAGCCATGAGTTTATCGCCACCGAGTTACAGGAAGCGCCTTCAGTTCAAACCGGTCAGTATTGAAGGTGAGCTTTGTGGACGTGTTGGATGTGAATCTTGCCTACGAAGGCACAGTAGTATTTTAGTAGTACTAAGCCAGTTAATTGATTCTGTCCCACATTTTCATCGAGATACATCATATCACCCGACAGTGTGTTTGATCTTCTTATAATACTCCGTTTCATTTCACGCCCTATCCACCTTTTGAGTTCCTTAAATTCTTTATGGTAGCAGCATGATTGCATGTGTATTCCAAATGCTTCCGTTAGAGGAGAATATTCAACAATATAGTTCTTTTTAAACAATAGTACCTGCGGGTATCCTGGTGTGAGTTGACAAGTTATAAAGAGGAGAGATTAAAATCAGGTACGATTTCTAAAACCCTCTTTCTTAGAATAAATTAGTGGTACGGTAATGAAAATAAACTTCATTTGGAAAGCTAAGTTCTTTGTGTCTGTTGAGATCCCAGTTGATAGTTGACAACGAGTAAAACTGAAACGATTGTTTTCCTTGGTATCGGTCCCAGCACAAAAGCATATCTCAGTGTCAAGGATAAAGCATCAGTTCTTGTACGCATCCTTTAAGGTTCCAGATAACCTAGTAGAAATACCAGAGGACACAAGACCACTGCCATATCGGCGGACTAAAATATCACTTCATTGAGAAACGTGGTGGCTGCTACTTCGTTTCTGATTGCGCATAAATATCTAATTTGGACCACAAAGGAGGAAAAATCCGATCACCTGAATACACTTGATTCTGAGTGTTACAGGTTAATAATAACTGCCTATATCAGGCTTTGAATCCATGGAACTAGCATCCGGCGCAAACGTAACGGTATCAGTATTATTATCAGTGGAAGCAGTGGTAGTGGTAGCGTTAATAGTTGTAATTATAGCGTAATGCCTCCAAACGATCAGTACTGGTTCGAGGAGAACTGTTTATTATGAATCACATTTAGGGTATGGATAAATTGGCGTACATATAACATGACGTCTCATTTGAAACATATGGTCAAAATTCCCAGCGGCACACAGGATAATAAATAGAACAGTCCGTAATTATAATTTTTCAACACAATAATTCATTCTAGGAGGTCTTCTTCATTTCTGATCGTTGTGAGAAACCACCACCCACATTTCATTGCGCACTCCAGCCATATTGGCCATAAGTGTGAAAAGAAGGTCACAACAGTCCTTCCCTCAAGAAAAAGGATTTCTGAATGCCTCAACCAATAGTCGATTGCTTCTTGTATTGTGAACGTATCTGTATTCGGTTTCCAATGTCGGGCAGCGTCGTGTTTGTTACTTTGTAATGGGATTCAGGACCTTCTTTCTTTCGTTTAAATCGTGTGCTGGACTCTTCCTCGTGCCACATTGCGAGATTGTTTGTTCATCCGTGTATTTTGCATACGGAATGGTGTTCTCCAACTATGGCGTATGGATCTTTCCATCTAGGGAGCAACTTCCTAGAGGGCTGCTGACGAATGCCCAATATGCCGTATATACTGTACTTTAGATCCGACCGAAATCACGCATGCCACCCGTCTATTTTGTATCCTGGAATTGCGCATTGTGTCCTTCTGTAACTTTGTCAGTTATTCCCGGACCTAACCTTTTGCATGTTGAAGTTGTTGTCATTTCGCGGCCGCCGGCCAAAGTCGAGATCCACTGTCAGCTTTGAAATTCTTCCATACATAAGTTGAAATCGTGTATGTTTGGTACTGGCCTGCGCGGACGAAAGGTATGTTAAAATCAGTGAAGGTAGGACTGACTCCCAATCCCCTCCTTTCGCTGCCAACCATTCAATGATTGTCCTGTCCTTTCCTTCGGCTAGGCCGTTAGTTTGTTGGTGATAAGGCGTTTTGCGTATCCTTTTGATGCCTAAATTCTGCATGCACGTGCGAAATTCATGACTCTCAAAGCACAGGCCTTCATCCGTAAGGGTGGCTTGAGGTACACCAAGATTTGCCACGATGCGCTACATCACAACTCTGCTTATCGTAGCGGCTTTTTGATCCGCGACTCCTACAGCTTCGATCCAGCACGTGAGGTGCTTCGTCATTACAACAATGTATGGGCGTCTTCTAGGGGACCTGGGAAACGGACCCATAAAATTGATGGGCCATAATACACCGATCACTGATACTGGTATTGATTGAAATGGGCATTGTGCTTGGCGGCTCTGACTTGAAAAGTTGACACTTTTCACAAACCAACACTTGGTTTATCACATCTGTCTGCATATTTGGCCAATAAGCGCGCTTTCAAAGCAAATCGTAAGTTGGTGCGCAACCATTGTGTGCCAGTTCATGATTTTAATAAGAATTTAGTGCAACGGTTTCGGGATGACAACTACGTGGCAATTTCTTCCGGGCAGTCGTTTCATTAAGACATCAGATATATATTCAAATAAAGCTACTTCCATACGGATCTCCATGACTTCATGTGTCTGCTATGCTACGCGATTCGATATTGTTGACCTTGAGAGATTGCCTCAATCACCTGGCAGAGTTGTTGCTCCTTGCTCTCTTCCTTCACTATTTTTTGTGGGTCTTGTCCAACTGTCAGCATACCGACACTGAAAGAAAATGTTTCCTCCTGAGGAGATAAAATAGTTGTCATACAGTTTTTGATACCTGTAATATGATTGATCGTGAAATCGTACTCTTGTAGCCGAAGCGCCCATCGAGCTGATTTTCCTCTCAGGTCCTTGGCGGTTCCAATCCACTCCAGCGGTTTGTGTCCCGTTTCTATATGGAACCTGTGACCCAGATGATATGGTCACCACTTATCCACTATCCAAGCAATGGCAAGACATTCCTTTTCCGTGGTGGAGTATTGCCGTTCCGCTGGAGTAAGGAGCCTACTTGCGTATTCAACCAATAAACTTGCTTTATTGAGTACAGCTCAAACTCTAACGTCACTGGCATCGGCCACGACTGTGAAACGCTCACCAAAGACCGGTAACTTCAGTGTCAGGTACTGTTCAATCGTGAGGCTTTGAAGTTCATCAAATACTTTCTGGGCTTCTGGTGTTCATCAAAAGCGATGTTCTTTCTTGAGCAGGTCGTACAACGGTTCAGCGATATTCGTAAAATTTTTGACGAACAAGCGTGGTATGCGGCACAGCCCAGCAACCGTCTTAATTTTGTTTTTCAATGTTGAACGTGCAAAATCCTTTAACTTGAGGATCTTTTCAGGAAATTGTCTTGCCTCTTCGTTTCCAACCCTATGACCAAGTACAGTCACCGTTGGCTTCCGAATTTATGATTTCGACACATTAATCCGAAGAGCAGATTCTTGTATTCTTTTCATAAAGTTTTTGAAGTGGAACATGTGTTCGGCTGTTGTTTGATTGTAGACAACAATATCGTCGCCATACACAACCACGTTGGAGACACCCTCGATTAAGTTTAGCATAAGGAGACAGAATGTAAATGGTTCTCCTGATAGTTCGAACGATATTCGTTTGAACTGGTACTGGTCATACGCTTTGGGGCACAGCGTGGGTTTGTTGCACTGTTATTATTTATCGCCGACTTTGAACGCAGTTTTCTCCCGATCGGCTTTCTTTATTAGTAGTTGCTAATATTCCCAACATAAATCCACCCTAGAGGACACTTTTGCTCTTTGTATTTGATCAAAATTTCTGGTACAATCGGGACTAGAACCGGTATGTTAACAGTCACGGTGTTTACTTTTTGGGAATCTACGCAGATCCGAACTTGAGACTGATCTTTTTGACCAGCAGCGCTGGAGAGTTATACGGACTTTGGGCTTCTTCAGTGATTCTCCCCTTTAACATTTGTTCCACCTGCCGCTTGACTTCGTCCTCCAAGTGAAGTGGTATTCGGGGTAAAACAAAGGCTCGAAATTCCCCTTTGTTGGAATTTCGTGTTCCACACAGTTACAGAACCCGTACAGGTCATCATTGCCTGTGAACAAATAGGTGTATCTTTGTGTCACTGACTGAAATAGCGACAATACATTCGAGTGTACCGTCTCCGTAATTACGGCTAACAACTCCTTCGCATTCCAGTACAACAGCGAGATCGGGCCAAATTTGGTGACGAGTTGTCCGTCGCTTACATCAACCGAGGCCGTTGAACCGCGCAAGATATCTGCTCACAGTACAGTCTGACCCGTGTCTTTTGATATAATAAACGGATTATCGTTTATCTTTTTTCCAACACGAACGGTCCGTTTTGCTACTCCGCCTACTTTCAACCGGTACCCACGAACTGCTTTTACAGCTGCATTTCATGCTTCCAGGGTCTCATTTGCTTGGGGTCTCACCAAAAATACTGCCACGCCCGTATCGATCAAGCATATTTCTTTTCGATCCCCTACCTCTAAGTGGGCCTGGATTGCGCCGTGACCTAACGCTCCAATAATTTCTTTCTTTGGGAAGATGGGCATGTGTTGAATCAATCGTTTGGCGAGAGAACGTTTACCGTACACTTCTAGGCAATTCCTTCGCCAGTGAACCAACTCACAGTAGTTAAATTATACATTCCTGTTCTTCCTTACTCCACAGTTCGACTTCTTCTGTCAACTGTTTCAGGACTGTCATAACTTCTTCTGTCGGCTATCGTTTGGCTAATTTGTGTCTGGAAAGACGAAACTTCATAATCGGCTAACTACACCACAACTGCAGCCAGCGTGAATACACCCATGGCACGCCCCACGTCGACCATTCGCGCCTTCTCCCGTATATTGTCCAGCAGACTCTCCGTGAAATGATCCAGCAATAATTCCGAGTGAGCGGCTTTGTTAAAAGTTGGCAGCACTCGATCCAACATGGTGTGCAGGGACACAGCATGCGACAGGGCGTCTACGCCAAGTCCGAGCTGCGCCGTCTTGAAACGCCGCAACTCCCCCTGGCAGTCGGCCCGGGTGTCGAGACCTGGGATCAGGACGTCCTTCGCGGCTGCTCAAAACATTCTCTCCGGGCTTCTTCGCGCCGCCCCCAACACCGCTCGCGTACGGCCCTTGAGAAGCACTCGGAGGACTGTCAAACTACCCTTGTCCGTCCGTATCCCCGTAAGCTCCGCGATGTCCTCGAACTCCTCCAGGAAAGTCCGTGCGTCTCCACGTTCGAACGCTGCAGGCCATTGAACGTTCATCCCAATGACGGCACCAGTTGTTATGATTCCAAAAGACCGGAACTGGTTTGAGGAGAACTGTTTATGATGAACCACAGTTAGGTTATGGATAAACTGGCGTACATGTAAAAAGATGTCCCATTTGGAACATGTGATCCAAAGTCCCAGCAGCACATGAGATAATGAATGGAACAGTCCGCAGTTATCATTTTTCAACATAGTGATTCAATCTAGGAGATCTTGATCATTTTTGACCGTTGTGAGAAACCACCAAGCCAGCTATACTAGCAACAAGTGTGAGCAGGACCTCAGAACACTAGCAGTAGTGCAAGCTCTGGGGATGGTTATGCTGTCAGTTAAATGTTTTATGTTTTGACTTGGCTATCAGCATACTTTATCCGGAAGTGTCTTTGTTTTCCACAATGCATGGACAGTCATACAATTCGCGTTCAACCCAGTAAATCACATCAAAATACTGTCTGTTTTAGGAATGATTTAATTACTCACGAGTATTTTGAATGGACTCGAACAACTATTTTCTTGATCTATTTATTGGTGTGGTCATGTAACATTTTGCATGTCTCCGGTGGTTATTATTCAACATTTTTTGTTCAGAGCTTGAAAATGAAACGGAAACTTCCCCGTATGGTAACATTCAGGTGGAAATATATTTTCAGTTTTCACAGCGATTTTTGACAACCCTTGTAGAATAATGTAGACACTCGAGCTCAGTGGATAGCTTCTTTACATACTGAGAAGTTTGACATACCGCTAGATAGAAGACTTTCTAGTTAGTCATTTATTTTCGCTTCGTTTTTCGTTCCCCCAACTTCAGTAATGTAGTTGGTCGAGTCCCGAAAATCGACCAAAGCTAACACTAGATTATTTTATTTCATCATTTCACCATCGTTCACGCGCGCTCGAACCGCAATTCTATTCTTTTTTTCAGTCACCACAAATTTGTTGTCTGCGGCTTTGAGTTGAGTGTCTCAATCAGACCCGAGCGATATCGCTTTGCATCCAACCAACTGCTGTTTTGTTATAAACTTATTGCTCGCCAACGAAACTCAGAATAAATTTTGTCTCCTTGAAAACGGTTGAATTGTATAACAGAAAAAATATACTGTGGTATCCCTTACCGTTTTTGTGATCGTATCGGGTTACCCGTCCTCGTCAAGCTATTCTGTAACCTAGGACACCGATGCACTATCACGCCGAGGTGAAATACAAAGGATAATTTGCCCTATATCGCAACAATATGGGATATAAAATGAAGAATGCGAACTAGTTAGTATTAGAGCTTTGTGATGTGAACAAAAACACCCAAGGATCCGGTAACTGGCGAACAATCAACTAATAATCGGATGAAATCAGAGGACACGGGTTTGTCAGCGGAAATATATTTCGTTAAAAAACACAACCAACGGTCCAAACAGCGTGCAAACCCCTTAAAATGAAGTTAAGGGCGTTCAAACTGAAAGACAGATGTGCGCACAACTGTTGCCATTTACTGGCAATTTAATGCAAAGGCAAACAAAAAGACGAGTAAAGAGAAAAATGACGTTTGGGCATCAGCAGCNGCAGCAGCAGTGTGACGCGAACTTCGCTGATCGCTTCCAATCTCTCGATGTACATAAATCACGAGATAAAGAGATTTGGCCTGATTGGAGGGCGGGAAAGAAAGTGAACCTCTATGTTCAACACACAGGGTGCAAAACCTAACTGCACATATATGTTTTTCAAGCATTCTGATCTGATAAGAAATGACAACAAAAACGCCTTCTTTGAGCATTTAGGCCAGTGGTCTCAGCATGGAGTCCACCAAATTTACAAGTAAATTGCATTACGCAGCTTCCTCCAGTGCATGTCGCACCCCGGCCCATGACTATCACTGCATAAGTAAGCAACTTAAACCTTTTTTCCAAAAAAGAAAAGTTTTCTATTAAGTTCGGTTCCGGGCTGTTGGGTAATAACTGAAAGAATTCGACATTAGAACTTTTTTAACCAGAAACTGTAGAAATGCGAGAAAACAACATACATTAGGAGATTTGCACTAACTTTCGAACTACTACATATTCTATCGTGGGTATTCTAGTAGTAAAATAAGGGAATGAAGAACACTGCAGTAAAAGAGATAAAGTTCGGAAGAATAGAAATTTATCCAATATGAACGTATTTTATTGGAAACTGAAATATGTATTTCTAGATTAAGTTTCATGTTACACGAGTTTGATAAATACCTTTGCATTATTACATGATCTCAAAATAGCGATGATTGGAAACATAACTTGTGAATAATTTGCCACCAACTAATGGTATCGTATTGTTCCTGTAGTGGATGAAGACCGAGGATGCAACATGCTTGTAAACTGTTCCACTTTGTGGTTTGCCTGTTCCGCTACTTGCCCCATTTGTGGTTTATCCTTGTTGAAAATGAAGACTGTTGCAGCTGGGCAGGAGCCAGAACAACACTATCCAGGTCTCTCAGGAAAAGATATTCGATATCCTCATTTTGCTGGAGCTGAAGGTGGGGGTAAACGTGACAATCTTCTTTCTTGTTGTGTTCTCTATCTGTACGCCACTCCCCCCCCCCCCCCCCGCGCCCGAGTTTTCCGATAAGAACCTGGAACAAAAAGCAAGAAAGAAAGTTGAAACAGCACTCGTTACAGCTGATCGGTATAGATAAGAACAAACACCACACAAGGGGAAAGATCGTCCTTATAGGCGCGATTGGGATATATAACTTTCGGGGTTTCAACGGAAAAGTTTTTGCTTCCAAGTCTGAGTAGAAGAAACAATAAATGGAACAACCATCTTGACCTCTAGGACCGCCATGAATAGACGAGATGGGCAGTGGGACAGATCGAGCTCGGCTGCTGCCAACTTTAAAACACCAAGAAACGGCCGTACTGCTTATATTTTCCGATGCTTCAGAAAGGCGATAAGAAGCAGTGGAATACGTGTTCTGTGGGTTGGAGGAGGTTGCGGAGTTTGCTGTTCGCAGAACCGCTTGACCTTACCCCCAACCCAAGCTGCTCCCGGCCGCGACTACCAATTAATGCAGCTTGTCTGTCAGTGCTTATTACCTCGGTAATGAAAAGGTGCTTTGGTCAGGCCCACTGAAAAGCCACGTTCTTGACTGACTTGATCTTAACGCTGCACTAGGTTAAAAGCGTCAAAGTGCGGTTCAGTACGTTTGTAGTCAATCGCTTCGCCATGGTTTATCAGAAAACTGACGTAGAACAATGGAGTCAGGTGAGATCAACAGGTTGCCCGGCGAATTGACATACCAAAATCTAGAGGAACCGATCAATCGGTTAGAAGACTCAAACTTTCGACGATGGTTGTATTCAATGGGTATTGAAAATCCTTCCCACTCCCAAACAATTTCCTTTGAGATGGCTTATTTCGCGTTTTATTTTACTATTGTTGTTTTTTACGTAAAAGCACCTATGCTCAGCTACCTATTTGCTTACTCGCTGCCCGCCGCTTTTAAATTCGGCGTCGAGAGATCACGTGACCGGTGTGGTTACTCCCGTTGGACATTATATTCGGTTCTCGATCGTGTTTTTGCCGCATAATTGAGACAGATCATTTCTTAGATGACACAAATGCATTCGGCAGTCTTAGCTGATTGGTATTGCTAAACCTGAGTACCGAAAGTGGTGTTCATTCAAACGTTGGCAGATCGGTCGTTATTATCTCATGAATAGAAGCAATTCATGTATCCAAACGGAAACTAATATTTTACTTGCCCGGTTGTTTCTGATGTTTTGCAGGGTGCAGTTTTCACAGTTTTTCTTTTCAATGTATATAAAACGATTTGCCATTCATTCTATATTCTCTGGTTACATAAACGCAGATGTTGTTTTTGGATGTAAAGTGCCCACTCCTGTGAATTAAAATTGCTTACTGCTGGACGTGATATCTGCATGATGGAACTGTTATAGCTGCTTCAAGAGAAAATTATGAGAATAAGCTGGAGGAAGATCTGTGAAAAGCAGAAAAACTCAATTTTTTCCAGAGAGAGCGGGGAAACTGACAAGGCGCAAAATTGGGGTTGCATTTTCCCTCATATACCAGTAGAAAAACAGGTAGGTGGGAATGAAGACAGATACGTAGAGAGGCTAGTGATAGCTTTTGGCGGTCGCCTGACCATATGGTAGAAGGCTAGCCCAAACGTTGTTCCTCGGTGGTTTCATCTATCACGTAGTTCGCTACTTGTGGACTGATCAGCATTTGGTATTCATTAAACGTCATTGAAATGCCCAGTTTGCTTGCGACATCCTGGAAACGGGGTGGTTGCATTTGGCCAACCGAATGAAAAAAACGTCCAAGGTCAGTAATATCTGTTTGATTATTCCGCAGGAACAGGTGAACAAGAGCAAACCGACGGCTTGAGCTGACCTGAGTTACAGCGGCAGTGTCACCTTTTGATCGACCCGAAGATAACGGAGGATATGTCCCCGGAGCACTCAGAGCAGTAACTTTAGTGGCTAGTTGATTGCTG
>UZAN01041291.1:13997-28240 GCA_900618425.1 Echinostoma caproni | reverse complement strand
GTTTAAGGCAATCCCAATGCCTGTTTGATCAGACGCTGAAGCGATAGGGCCCTCGGAGACTCGCAGTTGAAACGCTTCTTTTGGGTTGGAAGGATACTTTAACCGGATCACTGAGCTCGGATCTTCGATGAGTCTTTCCGAGAGGTAAGACACATCAATCTCTGGGCTTTCGAGCGTACGAGCCAAACCTGCCTGTTGTCCTATACGCATTATAGTTCTTACGTTGAATAATCCAGTTTGAACGCAGAGTGAGATCGGAGGAATGGAACAGTCAGCCCCGAAACAGATGTCAAGGAGGATAGCGGTGTACTACAACATGAAACTACGTCAGTGAAATCGTTCGGGGTGGGACAAACTGTGGAAAAAAAGGGGTTGTTGTTTGAATGGTGGGTGGAAGTGTTGCGTGCAGATTGTAAGAGAAAGCTTTGCAGAGGTTTAATATTCTGTGATATGCGTGTATGTGTATGTCCGTAAGTCCATGTTTAGTTTGTGGGTGTGGTACTACCCGGTTGCCCAAGCCGAGGTAGAGGTTTTTCTTAGAGGACCCTACCCGAAGCCCTTGGTTAAAGAACCGGGCCCACAAGGCAATGGGCTGGAGTAGGGAGTCCGCGATCCTCTGGGAGCCGGTGACTGGGGGGCCAGATCACTCGCCTTTCGGATGCGGCCAACTGTCCAGGGTACCCAGATTGCCCTTGAGCCGCGTACTTGCCTGTGAGCATCACGAAGATTGGTGCCACTATGAGCTTCTCACGCCAGGTGTGGGTGGTTTGGAATCAGGGTTTAGCCAACTCCCCTAGACTGACTACCAGTGATCAGTCAGCTGATGGAAAGTGCCGGGCATCCACCTTAGCCCTCCCACTTTAGTGTTAACACCTCCGCCACTAGAAGACAGTGGGTAGGACTTCCTCAGCAGAAGTTATTTGAGGTGCCTGGTCCTTTGGGAGCATTTCTAGAGTAGTTCGGGACGAATGACCATTTCGGAGCCCGAGACACCCACTCCCGATCATACTGAATTATTTGGAGGCATTTGCTGCAGTCGTATGGAATTTCTCCGGAAACGGAGTGATTCTTCGCCGATTATCTTGTAGCCCAAGACCTCTGGGCTGGCCACACCGAGAAACATTTTGCGGTGGGAACTTCCCGGAAAACTTCTTCCAGTTGTTGGATGTTCTCGGTTTCAGTTATGCTGGTGATCAAGATGACATCGATGCATGTAAATACAATTTGAGACCTCGAAGGATCTGACCGATAACGGAAATCGCGTGGCAGTGGTGGTTCTCGGTACGTCCTCAGGTATAATGTGAATCTGACAGTAGGTCTTCACCGAGTGGGTTTTGTAAAAAAGCAAATACCTGATAATCCAAGTGAGCAATCGCATGACGATTTTGGTTAGCATGCAATGATCACCATCTGACGGGGTTGGTTTTGCGATCATATCAATTACCGAGGGCTGTTCAAGGGACGAATGATTCCAATGCCAATTACAGGGGCTAATCCCATCTCTACCATCTTCAGTTTGTCGTAGACGGATGTCCGGAGCTAATGAAGGCCGAGGTCACTTTGGTTGTGATGTACGATGGCGTGTGACCTATTCCTTTGGTTCTACATGCGCGGTGAGATGGGTTGCTGGGCGTGGGGATGGAAACCGGGACAAGAAATAGATGCGTAAATTTTTGAGGTTGGCTAAGGTGATCGATCCAGTGTCAACCATGGACAGATAACGTTGTCCCCCTGTCTTTGAGTGTTCTGTGTCTCCGATCTACCACCAAATCAAAATGCATCAAAAATGCAACACCGAGGATGGAATGACAAACACTGACGAAGGTGAACACTTTGTGGGAGAATACCGCTGAAAACCGAGGTTCAGGGTAAATAGTTGATCAGCAAACATCCCAGTGGTCAAATTTTCGATCGTTTGCACCGTAGAGGTCGGAAGCCGGATACGGCACATGCCATTTGTAGGCCAGTTGAAGCTACTGCTCTTCAGCAATCCTCTACGTTCATTTTCATGCTGATCACGTTGTCGTCGTCCTACCGTTTGTTGCAGCACTGAAATACCGTTTACAAATGCAAAAAAAGGGACATGCCGTAGGCAAGTACTGATTAAACGTGTGCAACACCCTGACATTTCGGTTTTCGCGATTTATTCTCGTAAATGTGCAACGTTTGTTGTGTTTGGTTAATCAGGAAGAATGAATTTCTGGCACTTATTTGTGCTGCCTAATTATTTTTTCATAATTATATGCTCTTCGCGTTTGACTCACAGTCACGTGTGAGTAGTGTGCGTAGGATAATTGATATTGATGAGTTGGTTGACACAGTGGTAACACACACCTTCCATGCGATGGGTCCGGAGTTCATACCCCGGACGGGACGGTGGATATGCACTACTGATGAGCTCTGATAAGAGTGACACTCGAGTTTAGTGCTTACAAGTGTATGGTTGAATCGATTAACTGAGGATTGTGCGTGAAGGTAAAGCCCGAAGATTAGTCAGTCAAACCAATCAATTATATGCTCCTCCCTGTGTAAAATTTCATTGATTCTGGCAATAAAGTTTACAGATCTCCAGAGCTACCACAAGGATTCCACGACTTCAAATGTGCTTCGGTAGAATGGTGACAGCGCTTGGCTGATGATATGCCCGGGAACAGTTATTCGACATAAAGGTAATCGCCGACGTGGGTGCTGATCTTACGCGGTAGTGTAAGCGTAATGGGAAATGGTAAAACCAACTCAAAGGCCCCAAAAACGGCTAAGCAATTGCAACTGAGGCTAACCGTTTTGGTTTATACATGGCTAATTAGAAAGTTAGAGGAATTATAAAGCGTCAGAACATACACACTGGCAGAAATTCAAAGCTGCGACAAGTCCAGCGAATCCAAGACTGGACATTATACAAACATCTCTTCTCGAGTCTTAAGTAGATTCTGGAATTGTAGAAAAGCAATTATGGTTGTATGACCTTTACCCTTGACCTTCCCTAATTATAGTTGACTTCCTCATTAATATGGAATGAGAAGCGAACAACATTTGTTATTTTTCGGAATAAGGGATACATTTGCGAAACCGCCGGAATATGTGTTGATCCTAGCCTACAGGATGACGCCAACCACTGGGCGACACGTTACAGGTTCCGGACAATCATGATGAGTCTAGTTTTCCCAGATGAAGTCAGCAACGGCCTAAGCGCTACAGCTTCTGGACAAAAAAACCATAGGCCGATTGTACCGACCATACAGTATCCAAGCGAGTCGGACAGAAGCTGTACAACGCCAGAGATACTAGCACGTGATTGGTAGGGGTTTGGATGACCAATGAGATTGTTTTGTACATATTATTTAAACCCTATGGTTTTTTCCAACACGTGAACTGCTACTCCTGAGGCCTTTTCCTCGCGTCTCGGTTACGAGGGATAATATCGTGCTAGTACCCCTGTGATGCAGTGCTAACGTGGTGTCTGTGATTTCTGTTACCTGATTCGTATTGCATGGTCAATGCTTTTTTCTTTTACGTTTCCTTATTATCCGCTTTCATCAATTTTGATACCGTTAAGACCCAGACAGCCATATCTGTTGTAATGGAAGAGAATCCTATTCAATGAAATGATACAGCTCGGTCTACGAATAGCCAGTGACCCTGTGATTTTATACATTCCTCCCAGGCTCAGTATGCCGAGAACGGTCGCATTTCAAGGTAAGTTTAAGCACAAATCGCTTTTGAGTTGTCGCACACGACTTCATCGACAATCCTGAAAGCACACACAACTATATCAACCGCCGTTCCAATTAACAGTCAACGACTTTCAATGATCGTACTCAACCGAGGTGTTCATAGATTAGCTAAAAGATGTTCTGTGAGTGCGAAAATGATCTACGTATTAATCATACGTCATGGTTGAAGTACGCACAGATCACAGATTACGAGTCACGTTTTGGGAATCATGGAGGCCACGGAAGCTCTAAATCACACTGACACTTGCACGACGGCATCCCACGCAACCCACACTCTTGGCCGCACGGCTTCTGATCGGTCAGTACAATCGGCCTATGGTTCGTTATCCAGAAGCTGTAGCGTTTAGGCTTTTGCTGACTTCTGGGAAGCTTGACTTATCACAGTTGTCCGGAAACTATAACGTGTCACCCCGTGGTTTGCGTCACCTCGTAGGCTAGGATCACCACACCCCAGTGCTAGAATCAACCAAACAATGGTATCATACAATTGGTGTGAATACGGTCTTCTATCGCTACTAAGATTGTGTGTTCCACGATCATAGGCAAAACATGGTCGATCACCTAAGTGAATTTCGGGAATGCGTCCTCGCCCATGCAGCATTTTCACAGCATTATTTGCGAAAAAATATTGCGTCTATTTCGCCTGTTCGCCGAGCTTAGCAATTTGTTTGCAAACGTCTCACCGCCAGCCGAGATGACATCATCAGTGCTTGTGACGTGGCCACCTCACAAGCACGAGCTACGAGAACCAATTTTCAATAATTTGTCAATATATTGCGTCTACTGGTTTATAGGTAGTAGACAGATAATGCAGTCTGAAATCATGTTCGCACTGTTCTGTGTGTGGAGATCCCTGGAAAATGCTCCCACTGTCCAGCGCTTAGGCAGATTGTCCGCTGACGTAACAACTGAGTAAGAATCTTCTTACCAGTCTTTCGTCCTCATGAACGCCATACGGTCCTCGCACATCGTTCTTTAAACTTACCGCATTGTCCCGAGGCCAAACACGGATTCACGTTAAATACATGAAGCAGGAACTGGTACGGATGACAGTGTACATTTCTACCCGTGAGAAGAATTCAGAGGCCTAAAATATGCTGCAACCACGCCAGCCTCAATGAAAATTTGTGGTACTAAAACTTTGGGTAACGGAATTTATTTATCCAGTTTAAGTCATGTGTTCAAGTCTGGTGACCCAACACTCACCGATAACGCCAGCCAAGTGGTGGCGCGTTCCAGTTTCTGGACAACGAACCACCGACAAACTGAATCGATCAGTGCAGTTTAAACAGAAGCCGAGTGACTCGGAGAACAAAAAAGGCAATGAGCTGATACCTGTTAAAATATTTCTATTTAGATACAATTTATTCCCATTGATTTCTATCAATAAAAAGGCCGCTACTTCTGTGGCCGTTTGCGTGCATCTCAATGGCAGGAGATTCCGACATACGAGTACCAATCGAATTCCGTGTTTCATTTACCATCGCGATCCATAATTCTAGTCTATTCCGATCACTAATTTAATTAAATATACTCAGCACTGTACCAAATTATGATAACATGAGAAAATTCGTTACCGACGTATGGATTGTTTATTTCGAAACATAATTCAAACTGATCCCAACACTAATCCCACAAAATTTCGTGATCTTACTTCATTCTTTTATGTTCATGTGTTGCTACCTAGATTGAGCCCGTTCAAAAACAGAGTTCATGAGCGAAAATGTTTAACACACCGACCTTCGTGACTTTGTTCCATGAAACGACTGATGGATCGCATCCCAATGGGCATTTCCCATCCTTTATTGGTTGCATCGTTTCACCAACTCAGCGGACTGACATCGTGGTTCTTCTTTCAAACAGCTGATCACTCACCTCATGAGATCAATTGCACATTTCGGAAAATCCACGCTTATGCAGTATTGTAGTGGTTGTAGTAATGGTAACAATAGCACGCAATGAACACGAATCACTGATTAGCAGTCACGGACGTAACGTAAGCACTGGATCGTACTGGCACTTGTACGCAATATCCCACGTAACCAAGACGCAAGGAAAAGCAGTTCGTTTATTGAAAGATATCAGGGGGATTACATAATATGTACAAAATAAGATCATTGGTCATCCGGGCCTCTGCCAATCACGTTCTAGCATTTCTGGCGTTGTCCAATTTCTGTCTGGGCCGCACGGTTTCTGATTGGCTGGTACGGTCTACCTAGTTTTGATAAGGCGGCAATCTCTAAGAGCGAAAGAGAGACGAAAGCACCCGTGTTCATAAGCCATAGAATCCCACTCTGTTCATTTTGAACCCAAAAGATGAGACTTCTATCAAGACTAAATGGTTCTGTCAACTGTGGATAATATTTCAGTGCTGAATAATAAAAGCAAGGTGATCGGGTCACAGGAGGGGGGGGCATGACAATCCGAGGCCATAGATACAACCTCGTATTTTTTATTAGCAAACTTGATTTTCATCAACTGATTCACACTGGTTGTGTTTTACACGATTGCAATGCTTTTATCAAATTTGCCGAAGTGCCAATTCAATATTATCCATGGTTTAAAGCCGTCTAGTCTTTTCTCAACCATTCTGAGGGCAATTCAGTTGTTAAAAAACACTGAGTACCCTTACAGATCGCATGAAAATCGAAAGAAGACAAATGTTGCGAGATGGCAATATTCCGTTTAACCACACAAGATCCACGGATGGAACGGATCTCACTTTTAAAATTGGGCGTCGTGCTCATGATTATTGAGGAAATTAGCTTATCTTAGCCACGACGAATGAAAACCTTTGTGTTTTGGTTTTCATTCCTCGTGGCTAAGACAAGCTAATTTCCTCAATTTCGTTTAATCTTCTCAAGCATCGACTTACAAGAAACAGGCGCATATATAACAAACTGGGTAAGAAAATTTTAGCGACTGACAGTACACAAATAGACGGCGGTTATTTAAATTAAAAACAATAGGTTAACAACTCTACGGAACAAATGAAGTGATTGTGTCAATGGGTTTTGGGCGCACCAAACGAGACGATGTTATCGGATTAATATCAACTCTCTAATTAACACAAGTTTATTATTGAGGTTACGTAATAGTGGTTTGAAGAATAAAGCACGACCAGTCACATGTTTGTTTGTTTTGGTGTTTTGCAATTGATGACCCCGGGTTTCACCGTCTACGGGTTGCTTCTTGGACTTCAACAACCACTTTTGAGTGTAGTTGACCAATCTTGTGATAATTAACCGCACAATTGGAAAACGTTGGAACTTGATGAGGTGTTGCTAATTGTGATGATCTTAGCCTACGAAATGAAGCATACCCTGGAGCGACACGTTACAGTGGTAGGACAACTGCGATCGATCAGACTTCATGGGCGACGTCAGCAAAGAGCGTGCGTGCCACAACGTCTGAACTACATGTCATAGGTAGATTGTACCAGCCAATCAGAAACCGTGCGGCCCAGACAGAAATTGGACAACGCCAGAAATGCTAGAACGTGATTGGCAGAGGCCCGGATGACCAATGATCTTATTTTGTACATATTATGTAATCCCCCTGATATCTTTCAATAAACGAACTGCTTTTCCTTGCGTCTTGGTTACGTGGGATATTGCGTACAAGTGCCAGTACGATCCAGTGCTTACGTTACGTCCGTGACTGCTAATCAGCGATTAGCATTCGACGTTGATTGCGTACTACTGCTACTATTACCGGAGTTACTACATTAACCCATTCACATCACCTCGTTTTGTGCACCCAAAATTTGGCATTTTTATTTTACGGAAGATTCCCATAGGAATATCAAAAGCCAAACAATATTGCGAACAAGCTTGATTCCGTAAATTCGTCTTCATACCTTTACAGTTATGTGTGCGTGTTTAAATCTGATGTAGAAATAAATGTGATTGGACCATAGAAGTTAGGTAAGAAAATGCAACAATGTCCATCACGTTTAATCAGGACGAGTGGATAAAATGGGGACAGTATGCGAATTGACCTTCCCCCGCTCCCTTTCGCATTCATGATTTCCTGATCAATTCAGCACATGGTGATTCGCCAGATCCGGGAATAATAGTCTTTTTATGTTAGCACACTTTTGGCCATTTGACGACAGACTCTATCATTCGTATTGAGAAATACTCTTGCGGATGGCCTCCCTTTCACAAAACCATTGATGTTGGCCACTGTTTCACACTTACACTGGTTACTGTCTGGCCCTCGTTGATATTTTTTTATACCTCGTCACCAGAACGTGTACAGAAAAGCACAATAACAAACATGATATCAAATGCGATGGAAATATTTGCGATGACCGACAAAGAACACTGGATAGCTTTTTCGTCCTGTGTTTTTTAACTCGTCAGCAGTGCGTAATTTTTGTGTCCCTGTCAGAACTCGAATCCATGCTTGATCCCCTAAACATGATATCAGTTTATGGTGATAGGTGTAGGTATGTGTTCCGTATAACAACTGAAATCAAAATCCTGATCCGCTATTTTTTATATCCATTGCCCAAACCGAACAGAACGACTGCACAGCAAGTGAGAATCCGGTTGAAAAGGGAACGCAATACGGATAGACCTATTTAGCACCTTTAACAGGTGAACGGTGACGTGTAACAAAGTCAGACGATTAATCTTATCGCTTGCGGTTCTCTCAGGGATAAACCGGACGAAGAACAAAGCCAGTGACGAGTGAGGAGAGCTGTCAGTAACCTTCAGTATTAAGATTTACCGAGTGCAAGCGCACGGCACGGCACGACTCATCGAAAATTGTGTCATATCGGAGATACATTGCTCACTCCCAGGCATTCGCTATACATTATGGGCATATATGCGATTGATCGACAAATCATTCGCGTCTACAGAGTGACACATGTGCAATCTAAATAACATGTCGCTTTCGCCATGCTTTGATAGTCGTTTATCAAGGTTAATCGAACTCGTTTTGTTCACCGTATGTAACGACAAGCGATACTTCTTCGGTAAGTGAATATTCGATATTATCAATGCTGATCGGCGATCGCTTTCTATGAGCCGCTTGGTTTTTTTCGTTGAACAGGCTAGACGCCGATTTCATCGATCGATGTGTGAGACCTTCGAGGTGAAAAGGTAGTGTATTTAAATGTGACAGGAGATCTGAAATTTAGAGACTATCTTTTCTGACCAGGAGTATGCTATTAGGGGGAAGTTGCATGAACTGGACCTTAGAGTCACGCACCTTTTCTTAGATCTAAAAGCAAATAATAAGTGAAGAATCCTCAACTAAATAAATGTACCAGCCTCTCGTGAAACAGGACACGGACTTGTAAGCATTTCATTGAACCATTCAGCTTTTTCGCTTTGGTCCGATTGCATGTAAATAAACAACGGTTTTATCAGGTCAGTTTGTCGTTGCTCATGCATCATAAATCTGCCAAATTATTCCGCAAGATTCCATTGTAATGGATCAAATGCGAGGCTGGATGACTTTGTTTGACGACTTGGTACGATCATATCCTGAATATCGACCGAGCACGTTTGGCCGTTCCGGTTCAATTTGAACCTAATCCTGTCTTTAGTCGCGCCAAAGAGTTCAAACACGGAGATCAAATTGTCTTTGATATTCCGACTGATGACTCAGCTCAACTCGCTGTACCCATTTCGTGCCAGTCAAGCGCACGTGAGGTAAACTGGTGGCTCACGGTCCCGTGAGAGCGTGTCGATACCCCCATGATCAAACTTGATCAACAGTTCACACCGTATTTAGGGAAAAATCGCCGCGAACTGGATCAGGTGCGCTGTCCCGTCGAAATACGAACGTCTGGGTAAAAGCCTAAACAAAAGCCATTACAAATTTGAACGATGAGTCTATCGGAACTAGAAGAATGAAGCAAAGCGATTAGCCGTGGCTATAGATCGACTGTGCGCGCACACGGTTGATACACTTGCTGGGCGAAAAATCCAGTTAGCCGCCTATTTCAGTCCTTTTGAAATCAAAGGTAGAAATTTCGAGTATGCGGTTTATGCGGACTCGGGCATCAAAGGGTGAGATGCATCGGAAATTTAAAGGTGAACACAGTTACCAAGGGTTTGACTGATTCGTTGGTAGTCAGTTCTACCTTTTAAACCAAAATTGCAAACTGATTCAGTTTGTAGACAAAACTGGTTTACCAATGAGCAATCAATCGATCGACCGTTTTCAATAGAATTTCGTAGGCGGACCCCGAAAAGATTTCACTTTTAACAAGAAGCAGTNGAAGCAGTCGATCAGAGAGAGAGAGAGAGAGTGGCTCAAAAATAGCTGAAGGGAAGACTTGCAATACAACGAATAAATTAGAACGATGGAACAGATCACGATATGTGATGAACATATAATGAGAATGTGTTGTTATCCAAGCCTCTGAGATAATGCCAGTCAATGGGCTACACGTGTCACTTTATGGACAAAACACTAGGGCCCAGTGGTAGCAAACAATCAAGAGCCATGCAGTTCAAACCCAAGCTGTGTGACTAAGAGAATATAGGCATGCGATTGGTGAAAAACGTTTTATCCAATGATACTTTTTGTACACATTATTTAATCCCAATAATTTTTTTCCAATAAACAAGCCTCAACTTTTGTGGCCTTCTTCCTGACTCTTAGCGAGGGGAGATTTCAATATACGATCAGCAGTACGAATTCGTGTTTCGCCTGCAATTGCTATTCATGATTCGCTTGATCAATATCGTCTTGAAGATATTTTAGGCCTCCTGTTTTGGCTTCCATGTCCAATAGTAGAATAATGGATCATCAATATTGAACTTCATTTCCCTATTCTGATTTGAAAGGTTCTGATGAAAAGTTACGAAAACCAGTTAACTTTCAGTCCGGACAAACAGGGAACTTACTTGCAGGACAAGGTAATGCATTTGAATTTGTCATTTCTGTTGCAAACAAACAACTAAGCTGTGGTGGCCCGGCGGTATCGTCACCAAATTATCACCTCGGAGGACGTTTGTTCGAATCCTACCACCACCACCTGATTCTACCCATTGTACGTGTTGTATCGCAGCCCTTTGATGGGCCACTTCCCCCTTCCTGAAAATTGTATTGTTATGTATTTAATAAAGGAAGTGAAAGAGAGAGAGGTGGAGTCAGAATCCATAGTCACGTGTCAATGGGAACAATCTGATATCAAGTAAGAATACATCATGAATTCATCAAGCGAACTAGTCACGATTTCCTCAAAAAATAGATCACTGACGGGGTTAAGAAAAGTTCACTTTTTTGGTAGATTTATCCATCTGCGAAATTCCATCAGATCTCACTCTTTTATAGATAGGCAATAGTAATTACGTCTGGCAATCATCAACTCCTAACTACAGTCCGATCCGGACATGCAGCTTTTACCCTCGCGACTGTGCTACGTCGCGATATACGTGGGACTGCTTCGAGGGTTCATTTGCACGAACAACCACGCATCATTTCTCCGCACCGCGTAATGCCCCAACCCCTCCCCCCGCCCCCTTAATCCCATCTCGCGCAATGGCTTCTTCACAATCGTCAGTGTTGTACTGTCCGTGTATCCACAATTGGATGGCTCATCATTCAGATTGACGAATTAGCAAGCTCAGTCAGCCCAGTCCACTTGTTTCACGCATTGGAGACCGTTGATCGAAGAGTATGACAGACCGAGGCTACAGAGACGTTGTCACGTGATGATAAGCTATCAACGTGTTCTCCACATGCGGTTGGCTGACGCGGACCGGGTATATGGGTATAGGTTATAGTATCTTTCGGGACGATAAAAACACCCTGATTCGCTTTTTTCAAGTCCAGTTCAAAGCTTTATGATGGGAAATACCAACAAGCGGTTGCTTTTCTAGTTTCATAGAGTGCTCGCATAAATGGATCGAATTACTGTTCATGGAAAGGTGAGAAATATCATAAATAATCCTTGTTTTGCGCATTGCTGCGGATGTCGAAGTTTAAGAATTGATAATGTTTCATCCAATTTGTGCTTGAAAAAATCAATTTTGGGCACAGAAACAACATGAGGTTTTAATTTCCAATAGCATTCGAGTTGAATAACTTGAACAACAATCTCTCTTGCACGCTCTTACGGCAATAACGATGCAAATAGATGGGCCATCCACCAGGAAAGTATATCCATCATTTCAAAAGTCTATTTAACCCTCAATAATAGGCAATATTTGAAGAAAACAATATCGCATGATGGATACGCTTTCACAAACGAAACAACCGGATTACACACAAGGATAGACAGGGCCATATATCTACAATGCACATAGCATGAATAGAGTGCCAACAACGACTAAGCAGGTCTGTCTGACGTTTTCCAACTTCAGACAAATTTGGCGCCACAGAAAACCAAATGTCTCCCGAGGGTCAATCCTCTGCTAGAGTACTCCAACAGGTACTGTTATATGGTGCGGAACTATAGCAGTGTTTGAACATCACTATCTACATCGCATCGGACGACAAGGTTAGACAAATAGTATATCAAATGTGTGTTGTACGGCAGCCCTTTGATTGGTCGGTTCCCTCTTCACCAAATTTGTATCATTGTTTCTTCAAGAGAAGAAAGTCAAAATGAAGAACATAAATAAAAAACGAACCTGCTGTTCGAGGAAGAGCCGGTTTCATCTAGTATCATGAGTATTCATTGCGATTAAGGTCTGCAATATCAATTGGAGTAGTGCTCTATGGTGTAACTCTGACTCTTACATGGTTAAGTGTGACGCACAACGCGGTAGGCATACCTTGAGTAATACAACTGGATTCAGACCACCTCTCGAGTCCGTGGGAGCAGAATAAAAACTCGTTCGCTCAGTCTGCCAGAACCGTTTCACGTGCATGTTCGAAACCGAAGCCCACCGTGCTCCGAGAAACCTCGACAGTCTCATTTTTGGTTCAGGTGCCCTATCAAACCGTTACCGGGCTGTCGTTATTACCGCAAGCAAGCACATTCATGGAAGCACCAGTGAGGGTAGGGGACTATTGCTCCAGGGCATCGTCCGCAGCTGCAAGACATGTTGATTTGTTGAAGTGAGTTTTTGAGAAAGTTAAACCTATGCTGCTCCCACATTTGTTATCAGCCTACGTTCAACCCCACAAAGAGTGCGACATTCAAGCAAGGAACCCGTGGCTGCAACGCGATCGTAAGAGCTTAGAACGTCCACAAGCAATGGCCCATAATATGGTAAAAGGACTGCATTCCATGACTTAGATGGAAAAACTGGAACCATTGGGTTTGTACTCCACACAATATCACCAAATTCGAGGACACTTGATTTCGTTATCGAATAATGCAGAACGCCGACCACTCATGCTCATCACTGATCACCCTATCACCCAATACTCATCACAGGGTGTATTTATGTGATGATCCAGGCCAAGAATTGACGCCTACTCTGAAGCGGTGCGTTACAGTTTCTGGACACCTGCGATCAATCGAATTTGAAAGGTGACGTCAATGACGCACGTACGCGTCACGGCTTCTGACTACACGCCATTGATGGATCGTGCCAGCCAATCAGAGACAGTGCAGACAGAAGCAGAATTATGCAAGCAATACTGCGATATGATTGGTAGAAGCCTAGATAATCAATGATCTTCTTTTATACATATTACTTAATCGCCCTTATTTCCTCCAGTAAACGAAATACGAACTATCATTCTTGCAGCTTTTTCCCCGCGTTTCTGTCACGTGGGATATTACGAGCTCGTGCCAGTGCTTCCGTAATCCAGTCCGTGATAGCTGATCCTTGATTCGTGTTCTGTTATTCCTATTGCGTGGTTTGTGTTCCGAGCGTATTACTAGTTCTACCACTACTACTACGATCATTACAATTTATTCAAAATGGTTATTGAGGAGATTAGCTTGTCTTAGCCACGAAGAATGAAAGCAAAACATAAAGGCGTTGGTGACAACGTTTCGAACCTCTTGGAAGGCCTTCTTCACGTCGTTTAATCGGTTAATCTCACGTTACAAGCAACAATCGGTGACGATACACAGGAAAGGTACATGTACAGGACGGTACCTCAACTTCAATTCTGACCACTTAACCGACACCAAGATATCAGTAGGACAGCCTAATTACTCGAGCTCGGAAACTAGTAACCAACAAAAAGGATAAACGTCAACAGATGAACCGGATTACTAAAGAACTAGAAGATAATGAATGTGCGAAGGAATTCATCGAAAAGATCAAACGCAGTCAACTAAGCCAAAAAATGACTGGTTGACAACTGTTGTGGTTCCATATCGTAGTAACACGGCCGAAGACATACGACGGATACTCAACCGTGTAAACGTGAGGCTTGTGTTTAAAAACACTAACACAATTTACTCCAAACTAGTTACCCTCAAAGACACGCGTGCAAAAAGAGGCACTTCTGACGTACTGCATAGAATCCATTGTCTAGATTTTCCTGTTACGTATGTAGGCCAAACGTCCAGAAGCCTAGACAAACGAATGAATGAACACATGCGTCTAACGAAAAAGATTCCAAATGATGCAG
>UZAN01041291.1:0-12727 GCA_900618425.1 Echinostoma caproni | reverse complement strand
CACACACATGCATGCTCGAATCACGTCCGAGTTTTATACGATGTCATCATCCCATCGCCTTATAATTGCTTGTAATTTGAGATTTATCGATTAAACAACTTGAAAACGGCCTTCCAAGAGGGTTGAAACGTTGCCACCAACGCCTTTATGTTTTGGTTTTCATTCGTCATGGCTAAGACAAGCTAATCTCCTGAATAATCATGAACACGACGCCCAAGTTTTTCAGTGGGATCCGTTTCATCCATGGCTCTCATGCTATTCAAAATGGTGCCCAAAAATGTCGATTAACATGGCGACGTTATTTATTTGCCCGCAGTGGGCGTAGTATTTGAAATTCCTGACTATCTCATCTTATTTCGATGCCAACAATTACTTCTTGCAAGCACAAACTGGAAGAAGCACCGTCAAGTCTTTCGACTAAACTACCCCGTTTACACCATGTGAAACGGTAGAGTCGATCGATAATTATTTCAACGAAACTAAACAGAACAGAGTCCTGTTATGGGCAGAAAATGTGCAGCCACAAAGGGGATGTGAACAGCTCTTCCTGAACCGGAAGATTTCCTGGCGAATTTTTTGGTCGTGCAGGATTCCCTAGCTTGGTTCATCACATCTCGGTGGTGATGGGTATGGCATCCCACAACAGTCGAAAAAAGCACACGTTGATTAAGTGGTACATTCCAAACCACTGATATTATTTTATTCAGATTGTTTTTTTTCTACGTGTTTGTTCACATCAGTGGTCTGATTCTCGCGTTTCCGTATTACGAAATCCGACCACCGATTACGGGTCCTATTCGGACTGTTGATTCACAATTACTACCGGATTCAATCCTCGAAGTGTTCGATATACGCAAGCACCCGGAAACGGTGCCCAATGGTTGCTTACCCGGCCACTGGCATGAAATAAGCATTGTGCTCACGGCTGATTGTGAATATAATAGCTACTACTACATGTAAGTACCAGATAGCTCTTTAGATGACATTCGACCATTTTTCCGAAGATTAAAGGACCAGTGTTCTGTCCACCTCAAGGGTTTAGTAAGACGACATCGAGCATGATACGATCATGCTTTATTGATTTGAACTGACAGCCCTTCGGACTTTGCCCTCACGTACAACCCTCAGTTCGTCGATTCAACCATACACTCGGAAGCACTAGACTCGAGTTTCGCTCTTATTACAGCTAATCAGTAGTGCATATCCGCCGTCAACGAATATCAATTATCCCACACCACTACTGACAAGTTAAATTTGAATAATCATCCTTCTCTGAAACCGAACAGAATAAAACCAGCCGACCACATAATGATTCACCTGCGTTTAAAAAAAAATTACAGGACATCAGACTAACCTAAAATTGGATCATATGCAAAATTAGGATCGATATCAAGCCAAGTCAGCAGCCGACTGTGCACGTTGAGTTACCGTTTAAACCACAGCTTATTCGATTCCTCATTCTTCTCTTTCAATGTGACGGTTCTTGCGGATACACCGCTTCCACGTGGCCAGAATATTCTTCATTGGCGACAATCCCATGCCCCCCAGAGTCGCACAGTTCCCCTGACAAATCGTTCATTCATCTGTCTGAGGAACACATCGGCTGTCGGCCTCCCAGGTTGCATGAACTGACTCGGAAAAGATTCAGACTTGACAATCATGGACTTGAAAACGTCAAAGTTTACTACGCAATCGCATTGCGGACCGAGATTTCGGCGGCAAATTCTACCAGAATTCTCAGAAAAACACCCCGTTCTTTGACGGTGCAAGAACAGTTTATTCATCTTCATTTCCCATTTTTAGCTCTCGTCACAGCCGGAAAAGTTAGGAATTTATTTATGGAAAACCGGTAAGCAGAGCGGCCATGGTTTTCGATTCTGTGTACAAACCAGGCAAACGTAACTAGAGAGTGTTGCATATGCTTGGTATTTGGGGACGAACGGTGGACACATAAAAGCAATCAGATCACATATTAGCGACAAATACGCACAGACCCGGAGTAAGTGATATCTTTTTGCTTTTTTTCTTGATAACCAGTTGGAATTATCTCAATCGCCATCGGCTGTAATGTGACATCCTGGGTTAAGCGAACGAGCAATGTTGTGGTCAGGCGCAGAGTTTTAGGCAACCGCCGTCGCCCACTGGAATAAGTAAGTGGTCGACCTCCACAAATCAAGTTGGTTGGGACATGTGCTACGCATGGAATACCGGTGCTCAGTTCTGCCGGGAGAGTCACAGCCAATACGATCGAAGCCGCTGAAATGCGGAAGAACCAGTATGCCCACGTTTTGGCTGCGTCAACTAATGAACAAATGTCCCGCCCTCGTAGGATGCAACAAATTCAACATCCTTCATTAACCACCGTATCATTCACTGCCGAAAAGGTTAAAACAAAGCTATTGGCCCTGAGGAAGAATGCATCGCCAGGTGCAGACAATATTCACCCCCGAACCCTTATCTGCTTGACGAATCAAATATCCGAGCCACTAGCCTTCCTACTCCAGAGGATGCTCGATTACACCACAATCCCACCGTCATGGAAGCAGGGAGTAATTTCACCTATTTATANGCGATCCCGCTAACTACCGCCCTGTAACCCTCCTTCCTGTGCTGTCCAAAGTCATGGAGTCCATAGTAGCAGATTCGCTGATGGAACACCTAGAGAAGCACAATGTTTTGTCACCAAATCAATATGGATTCCGACAGAAGCGATCCTGCGCTACCAATTTGCTGATCGCACGAGAAGAATGGACAAGAGCAGTTGATGATGGTGACGCGGTGGACGTAATTTATCTTGACTTCTCAAAAGCTTTCGATCGGGTAAATCACGACATTCTACTGAGGAAACTCTATAACCACGGTATTCGAGGCCTCGCACTTGGCCGGATCAAAGCATTTCTCCGACATCGAACCGTATCGGTTCGTGTTGCTGATTCGCTTTCCAGTCCTATGGACGTTACNTGGCCCGCGACTCTTCCTAACGTTCATAAACGATCTACCGAAGGCTCTGGGGCCAAAATCATTACTGTTCGCAGATGACGCCAAAATTTGGAATACAGTAACGCAACCAACGGGCTCACTGACACTCCAAGAAACGTTGAATGCAGCTCATCTCTGGTCCCTTATGAACCATATAGAATTCATTGTGCCAAAATGCAAGGTTCTATCCCTACGGCACAGGGGGAGATTTTCATATTTCCTCGGAAACGAACAGCTGTCACACGCCACAAGTGAGAAGGACCTGGGTATCATCATTCAAGAAAACTTAAGCTGCTTACACAACTGCACCAAGGTGTCCAACGCAGCTGTAAAGAATGTCGGCTTGCTTAAGCGCGTCTTCGGCCGATCTGAGTCAGCTTTATTCCCCCACCTACTATCAGCATACATTCGACCACTCACAGATTACGCTATCCAGGCCTGGAAGCCATGGCTACAGCGTGATTGCAAGATGCTGGAGCATCCACAAACGATGGCCACAAAAATGGCCAGGGGGTTGAATCGGTTTTCATACGCAGATAGACTGAAGTCATATTCCAATCATTACCGGCGCATCAGAGGAGATATGATTATGGTATACCACGTAATGCAAAACCCAAGCCATCCGTGTCGCCCGCTTCTGAAATTATCACCCAACGTTCATCTTAGAGGACACCCACTTAAACTAGTGGTCTCAAAATGCCGCTTGGAATGCCGGCATCAGTCATTCGCAGTCAGAGTGTGTTCGATCTGGAACTCTCTACCATCCTACGTCGTCTGTGCTCCAAGCATTGAGTCTTTCAAACTGAGGTTCGATGAAACACTAGCACATCTTACGTTCCAACATAAGTGAAGCTGCGTGAAGCAGTGGAGAACGAACATATCACGCGACATCAAACTGAGGCTCGATGAAACACTAGCACATCTTACGTTCCAACATAAGTGAAGCTGCATAAAGCAGTGGAAAACGCACGTATCACGTGACAGTTTACCAAAAAGGATTTGTATGTATCACCGTTTCTTACTCCACCGCACGAACCTATGGGACCAGAAAAGCATGAGCTTGTAAGTTATTCCCATAATAAATCTTTGCATGTCACCAGATAGGTTGCCACGGTGAGCGATGTTTGCCGAGGCAGACAGTGGGTAAAAGGAAACCAGGAGTGGTCAATCTAAGACCTGACACGAGGGCATAAAAACCCTAATCCGGGGGACTGGATCACATAAGTCCCGTTAGGCTCCCTGGCTGGGGATGGCTCAGGATGAGTGTAACCGATGGTTAGAGACACTCGATGATATGGCGTTCGTTAATATTCTCAGTGTTTGCTACATTAGTCCAATGAAGTACTCTATTTTCTATTCGACTCTATTCCTTCAACTTTCTTGTCCTTCTCCTACTGCTCATCCAAATGGGCAGCCAACAGCGAGCAACCAATTGGGCGTACGAAACCGCATGGTTAATGGTTGTTCAAACGGAACTGAACCGAAAGGAAATGCAATAACCGTAGAACTAAGTCTCTGCTCGAACGCACTGAAGTGAACACCACTTACGGTGGCTAAACAGCTGATTGTGTAATTTCAAGGTTGGTACTGCAATCTCCTCAAATTTAGACCAGATTAAACATAAAAATAAATTATCGTGGCTGAGACGTCTCACTGGAAACAACCGGTAGTAAACACGTCAGAATACTAAAGAAGATACAATTCAACTACACATGTCACCAAAAAGGTTGCCACGGCGAACGATATTTGCCGAGGAAGGGAGCGGTTGGGAAAAGGTCAACGGTGGTCAAACAAAGAATATGAAAACCCTGACCAGGAGATTGGGTCACAAAGGTCCCGTTAGGCTCCCCAGCTCCCTGAAATTATACTAACCGGTGATATGGCCGTATGTCGAAAATAGTTTCACTCAAGCATTTACTCATTATTCTTGCAACCCGTCCTATTTAAATTCTCCGTTTTATCTTGGAATCTGCTCTCAACATTCTAATCTTCATTCTGCTCTTTAAGCCAAATGAGCATTCTAAAGACAGCAACCAAAACCGGCGCACGCGGAAGCATAATTAGCGGTTGGAAAAAGTGATTTGAAGTGCCTAATTCCGTGTGGTACCCACTGAACTGAAAGGACTACGCCAGTAGATACAATATGCCGCTCCGATGACACGTGTACAAGTACAAAGATCCTTTGTTAAGCACAATACTACACCTGGTCCTAAAAATGTATTCGTCCTGTCCAGATGCCGCCATCGGAATAGACCTTGGTTTCGACAATCCAAATTTTGCACCCCATATGTATATCATAAAGAAAACTGGGTTCAACTGTCGAAAATTTGCGCAAGTTAATCGATTTTTACTTTCTGTTACATTGAATTTGAACAGCTGTACAAAAAACACGAACGGGCATTCTTTTCACATCATTCACTGGGTTTGTTTATACACTGTGGACTGGAATTCGAAGTATAGCGTGGGGGTGAGCGGGTGAATTGAAAAACGTGTAAATCTAATCCGTGGCCCGAAGACGGACCGACAAAAGCTTCAGCCCTAATCAAGGCTACACGGTTACATTGGCACAATGATGATGAAGATGATGAAGAGGAGGTGGATACCGTGAGAAATGCACTCGAAGGGACTCAACAGAACCGGTTTGTGTATCGCGCAATCTGAAAAAAAGATAAGCGAAAAAAAGATGTTTGATGATCGCGAACAAGCATAGTGCCAAACTGATAACAGCATTTATAGGCAGGGAGAGGGATTTGAGCACAAATGAGACGAGGGGGCCGCGGTCACACAAAGGCTTCCTAGAAATATGCAGAAATGGCGGAAGATGGACAGCGATGGAGCCGTTCGAACCCGGGTTTTCAGGGTCACTAACTTGATAAACTTGTAACCACTTAATTACGACTACCGTGTGACGATGAATGATTGGATGACACAGTACCAGTCGTGCCCAGTTGAGGATTGGAAAATAACCGAGAAACTGGTCATGGGCTTCGGGAAATTCCACCAGCTTCGTTTAGGTTTTTCCATGAACCGTGTGCCAGCCTTTTTGATCAGCCGCTCCTCCTGTCCTAAATCTGTTTGTATTATTTAATCAATAGTCGAATCGGTGCTGGTGGATACTAAGTGCCACAAACAGTGTCGCTACTGTACTTTATTTATCATTTTAGTTGCACTGTTTACCTTTGCCAATGTCTGTTTTCAGCTTTCCAATTCTTTCATCCGCACCAAACGGGCAGCTGAAAGACAACAAACAAACCGCAGCGCGAAAGCGCAAGATTGACAGTCGTATGCACGGAACGGAACGGAACACATTCACCAACATCTCCAAACACTGACATCAATGTCGTTTTTGCTTCACCTTCTTCCTGCGCGTTATCAGTTCTCGTTTTCGCTTTCACTCTGGTCTCGCGAACACGAATAGGATACGATCAGGTAACCGATGAATGGACTTCCGCAAAACATCGTAACGGGTGAAGTAAGACACACATACACATCAACGAAACGTAATCATATTCAAATAATGTTCGAACTACGTCACGGCAGTGCCAGTGTCAACGTGCGATGAATAGTTGTAGCGACCGGTTGGTCGGTGCATATCTCAAACTGACCGGTGTTCCTTGATCGAAAAGGAGCCCTCGACTCAGTTGACTGTCAAGCTCTTATGGGGTCGCTGCTACGCGGAGTAATGCTGCGGATGTAAACCTATTGCGGTCGATATACCTGCATACTTCTGGTGACGGTCTACGGTGGGCTAAGTGAACGGTTCGAAGCGGTGTTCGTTAAGGGTGTCCTATTTCTCCATTCTTGTTCAATTTCGTCGTAGACGAAATACTGGGGAAAGCACTAAATTGGTCCCCAAAATGTTTTTATTGAATGGGCAGCCGGAGAAAAGCGGTGCAAATTATAGTACGCGGATGACAGCGTTTCAAGTCAAAAATCACTTTTTAATCCTAATGGATGGATTATCATCTTCTTGTACTCCAGAAACATTTATTATCGCATACAATCACAAAGAAAATGTAAGAAAAACAGTATCGTAAATTCAAGGGAATGTGGAGCAAAAGTTTGAAAATGAATATCAACTGGGTAGGTAATTCAAAAAGTTTTCTCTAACGGATGCCTTTTGAGCCAGAAATCTCGAAAGATAAGGGATGACGGACAAACGATAGACAGTGGTACAAGTACACACCAGTTTGTAACGACATCTAGTTACAGAAGTGTTCTGTGTGTAATGGATGAGTGAAGGCTGATAAAATATTGTCTGTTCGAATGTATGGAGGATGCGCAAAGCCCTCTTGTCAAACTTTCAAGTGCTGTAACTTCATTCGGTATGCACTTTGCACCTTCAAAGTGCAAAGTGATGCTACAAGACTGGGTGTCATCTACCCCAGCACTGATGCTTGATGGTCAAGAATTAACTATAGTGGAGTGTTCCTCCTATCTAGATAACGTAACGAATGACGGTAGCGTAGTCAATGAAGTGACCGCCCGCAGTTCCAAGGCTTGAACAGCTTACGCAGGACTGAAAAACCTTTAGCGCAGACGCGATGTTTCGTCGAAACTGAAAGGTCGTGTATACCGTCCCAGTGTGCGTTCAGTTCTGCTCTATGGTTGCGAGATCCTAAATTTGCGCGTGGAAGATATTCGTCACCTAGGAGTCTTCGGCTGCCGATGTTTACGTGGTTTGGCGCGGGTTGGATGGAGCGAGCGTGTAAGCAACTCGGAGGTAAGGCGTCGCGTAGTTGGTAATGATTCAATGCAGAATTCGTTATCTCATCGTATTCAGATTAGTGGGCTTCACTGGTTAGGACACGTATTGCGTGTGCCTAGCCATCATCTACCTCACCGCGCCTTATTCTTAGTCTCGGCTCCAAGTTGACAGAAATCGCGCGGAGGTCAACAAATGACGTGGAAACGAGGCATGCACAGAGCGATTAGATAGAATAGGTGTCTCCAGTCTTCCAAGTTGGGGCCCAAAAGACTCTGTAACTAGTTGGTCGGAGATACTTAAGGATATGGCAGCGAACCGACAGCAGTGGCGTTCTTGTTGTCATTTATTAACAGGTCAGAATGCTTGAAAACGTATATATGTGCACTCTGTGTGTTAACCATAGAGGTTCACTTTCTTCGCCTCCCTCCAATTAGGCCCAATCCATCTCCATTTTGTGCTTTATCACTTGATTTATGTATATTGTGAGCTTGGCAGTGATCAGTGAAGTTCGCTTCACTGTATCTCGCAGTACGATGATGATGATGACTGACCGGAGTGCATAGTCGCTGTGCAACAGTGGGTGAACTACGGCGCTATAGCACACTACTTTTCAGACAGACCACGGGGTGACGTCAAAGATATTGATGTCGAACAGGACATCGAAATATGTTACACAATTTCATCATCCAAGCCAGGAGTGTGAGAGAAGAGCTGCCAGTGCTTTTGCACCTGTACGAGGTAAAGCAAATAGCAAAATCAGTACCTTTAACCGTCTTGCATGAACCGAGGGTGATCAATAAGCAGGGGAAACCTAATGGGAAAAATTTATGTCGCTAACTTTGGCAGCTGAAAGCAGGATATAAGCCGTCATTTAGAGTAAAGATAGTGGCACTAGAGAGAAAATGGAGCTAATCAACACTAACTAGATTCTTCGTATTTAATACGACAGGTCCCTCTACCGGAGGAGAATTTTATTGCCTGACAGTCAGGTAAATATCACATCGACACTGTCACCATTTCAGCTACGAAAACACGAGATGGTTCATCAACTCGAGAAAGAGATTAGATGAAATCATACAGTCCTATAAAAACGGGTTTAGTCAGTTACGGGGGAAAATGGAATATCATATCAATTCGTATTGCAGAATTACCACTAACCTGAACGTTTGGTATTAATAATCCGGACACGAAATGAACAATGCGGCTGCGTGCAGAATGTCAACAAAGCTGATCGTCCGACATGGAAGATGAGGATGAGGAGGACGACGACGACGGTGAAAAGGAAGCTTGATCACAGCAGGTATCCAATCGCATATTACACACATCTTGATTGGTGATACTTTTCCCGGTAGTCTCTTGAATATAGGTTTTGATAACGGCCGGAGGGAACGCGTGTTGCAGAAGCAAACGCATATTGGCTTTCTCGTTCTGAGTAAGCTGTTTCCGGACCCGGTCACGCTCGACCGACAATTGCACGTTGTGATTGTGCTTCAGTTTGCAACTGGTCACCCGTATCCCATCGGCCTTTCCGACAACAAAAAATCGTGCTGGACAACCGACACCTTTTTTTCTGCACACAAGAACGGGGCAAACAAAAAAGTGCAGGAAAATTCCGGTAAGAGTGAAACGTCATAACCTACGAGGAGCGACGCAAACCGACAGATTTCGAGTGGCGACGTGGAGTGTTTAGGTGACACGTGTAACGCATCATTGAATAACGAATGGCTGGCAACGAGTGACATCTTTTGCTCGAACGCACCGTGAATCGTGTGTTTGTTTCCTAGAGAGAGAGAAAAAGGGAAAATCTTGCTCCGAATAGTCCGAACACATACTTACCCGTTGAAATCGTTCCAGCTGCGCTCGAAAATCCCTGAGTGAGGGGAATATGTGACTGGTGAGCATTTCGTTAAACTCGAGAGTGTGGTCGGCCATTATCAACTGATAACCAGAAAATGTTTGCCTCGGTCAGAAGCATGTACCGTGAATGATTGAGCTATTCTTTGTGTGATAGTTCAATGTTTATGTCACGGTTCCAGAGGACGATATTCGCGACGAGACTGTCGGAGGCCAAAAAGAAAAGACTGTACTTTCGAACAACGCACTCAAATCACGATTACACATCAAACTTAATAGAAGTTTAACTGAAACACAAGTGGGGACTGAATATGCGGAGCGAACATTGGTGGTGGGAAGGCGCAATCTGGACTTTGCAAGAATGCCAGAACGCTTGGACCAAATACATAAAAAAAGATTCTGGACAACAATGAACGTCAATGCAAAATGGTTTTCACCAAATGGAGTTTAAAATGCTGTTGCTTGGAGGTGGAGTATATATTACCTGTTTATTCTCTACTGTATATAAAGCCATTCGTTCTTGGCCTAGCAGCGCTAGTAACCGTAAGAGGTCTTTCTTCCGAATCGCCCTCTTATACGTTGGTAGATGCAGCTCGACTTGCGAATCAGTGCACAGTAGAGATTTTACCGTACGGTAAGTCTGAAAGCAAACTTTTCGATCAAATTCCCGTTTGTGAATGGTGAAGCTTCGGGACTTAGATGTTTATCAAGTCAATCACTGCAAAACATGTCTGCCGTGTAGACGGATATAGTAGCTGGTTTCGGCTGAAATGCACAAAAATGTCAAACTGTGCGACAAATTTACTGAATTCGTTCTATTCGCTTCAGGCATTCACACAAATAGTTCGAATAATGAGTAGATTATTAAAAGGCCAAAGCAGATGTTCAATAAACGTCTGTGTGCAAACTTTTCGGTTGACAACAAGCTATGGGATCACGATAATCGGATGGAGAAAAGCCGAGTAAAAAGTGTGTGAAGTGGACGCGATGTGAAATCTGTCGGTCAAGGATGAATGAGACAGGTGAGTAAAGGGCAGTGAATGAGAAAAACAAGAAAAAGGGAAAGGTGGCACATAGGAATATAGGGTAATCAATTCTATGGTCATGGTAACATCATCATCATCGTACAGCGAGATACAGTAATAGATACGTAATTCTTTGATGTGGTTCTCAAGTGCAATGAGGAAACTTGTAAATGATGTTCCTGGATCAATCTTGTGTCCACTGTCGACCTGATGTTGCAGGATGGGACTGTTCAAACGTTTCACTGTTGCTTATTGAAGAGTGACCGGACAATACTCAAATACTCTCTCGGACAACCAACCACCTTGTGTTTTCCATATAGCGAGTACCACAAGTGCACATAAATTGACGTTATTATATTTCATATATTTCACACGTCTGAATCCAGATTTTGTGCCAAGCGAATCCTGGTAAAATAATCTTTATAAAAAAAGAAAAATGCTCTATGATTTGCAGATGGACTGAATACTGCCAGGTTACCCAGACCAAGGCAGAAGGTTTTTGGGGAATCGACAACCGGAGCCTTCGGTTGGCCAAAGTCTGACCCGCAAGGCAGCGGCACGGTGTGTAAAAACCGCTAAAAAATCGATAGCCGGTAAAATGCTGAGTGATATTCGATGGAGGGTGTACATACCGACGGTGTCCAGCAACCAAGTAGCAAAAGGATTGGAGTTCTTAACTAACGCCGGTCCCGCAGCCCAAGAGTTTACACCTGAATACTCCCTTCCTGGCATCTGCCTGAGAACGGGATATTGGAGTACTGATTTCGTCGTAGATCAAAACCGGGAAGGAGACAGATAAAGCCAATACCTCCGGTTGGAAAATCCTCGGAGCCAAAAGTCGTTCTTTTTCCAAATTTCCATACAACACTTTTAGTTTGATGTACATCTTACACGTCAGACCTCGTTTGGAGTTAGCGAATTCCGGCGTCTATTCATGCAATGGCAGAACTGCAAAAGTTTGAAAGAGTCCAACCCGCCACCACTCAGCTTAGTGCACTATTACGTGGGTGCTGCTACGCTGTGATAACAGGCCAGGGGACTGTTTCCAGAGGCATACCAAAGCGGTTGTGGTGGCATTATTTGCGTGCGGCGTGATGATACGAGCCCAGAGCTTCGGGAGTGTTTCCCTCTTTGCGGGCAGGATCGGACGCGTGGCCATAAGCTTACGCACGGACTCGCGCAGGGTAGCCAACTTATTGAATGCTCCTTCGATCGATTTCATTATACACATGAGTGAGATGAACAGCTGACGGAGCGAACCCCATAGTCACGAAAACCTGCTGTTCAGTGATGGAAACCGGTAACCTAAGCCCCGGGACCTGGAGTGGTGAACCACATAAGGCCCCGATAGGTTAGGCGTGGTATTGAACTGGACGACAGCAGAGCTGCCTACCATCAAATTCGGGTGGTAGTGGCGGGGGTCGNGGGTTCGAACCTCGGATCATAGGATCCAAAGCACACCGGTGTCAGCGACTAAACCACTGCGCCACCACCACCACCCCGAGGTTAAGAATAGCGTATTCAAGAGGAACCGCGAATAACTTCTTCGAGAAATGCTGTACGTTGTTCCGGCATAAATGCATACACTGAATAAATGGTGATGAGGCTTATACAGAATTCCGCCTCTGATGCACATTGGGACGCCAGAACGAGTCGATCCTACCAACCCAGAGGACCAGGAGACTAACCCGTCCGACCTTTAAGATAAGAGTAGTACACAGTTGGAACCGGTTGCCAAAGAATTTAGTAGATTTAGGAAGTGTGACAGCATTTAAGCACGCCATGGATGAGCGTTGGATGGAGCCCTTTTTCAGAAAAGAATTTTAAATGTACTACGGAACGCCTCCATGATACATGCCCCTTGTTCGCCGAAAGGATGAGGAGACGAGCTTTCCTTCCTTACTTTTTAGCATGGACATCGTACTGGAGGCAATTCTCAATGCTGGTTGCACACTTTGTGAGCATACTGCCGGAAGAAATCCGAACGCTCGATTGGCCGTGGCCATTATCAGTCGTCTGTTTCAGTTTCAGTTTCACAACCATTAACCATGCACGTTCGTGCGCCGGTTCTAGTTGCTGTCTTTTGGTTACCCATTTGGATAAGGAGCAAAATGAAGACTGGAATGTCGAAGCAAATTCAAGCGGAAGATGGAGAATTCAT
>UZAN01041290.1:2461-60740 GCA_900618425.1 Echinostoma caproni | reverse complement strand
ATAATCAAACAGCAATACGGCGTGATCACTACATCCTAGTGGAGACGTGACATTGACAGATTCCACCATCAGCTCCTCGTTAGTCAGCACTAAATCCAGTGTTGCTCGTTCGTGACCTGCTCCAAATCTGGTGGGTTCTGTTACGTGGTTGTACAGTGGATGCAATCCAATCAACTGAGATAATTGTCTCTCGAATGGCTGGCGGGAATTCGTCGTTCTTATAAGATTGGGGCAGTAAAAGTCACCCATTATGAGGGCATGGGTGAACTTTAGTGATAACGCATTCCTCATGGTTTGCAACAAAATCTCGTTGGCTGAGTCTGAGGATGCGCGAGGTCGGTACACAACACCGATTAGACATCTATCCTTTTTGGAGAGTCTTACTGAACACCATAACGAATCGAGGGCTGCGTCGGGAATATGTGTTCTGAGAATTAATTTCAAGAGTGATACTGTAAAGTGCTTATTCAAAGAGCTGCACACCTCGTAGTCAACTTTCAAAGATGTACTTTTGTGTTTATTAGCATAAATTTTTAGTTCCCTCGGGATGAGGGATGTTACGTAAGCAGTTTGTAGCCACCTGGTTTATGAATTTAGTTAAACTAAATAATTTTCATTAATCAGCTTATTTACTGTGCGATTTAGAATGCCTATATTGACCACCTCATGAAACAGCAGTCACCTGTTTGAAAGAATGAACTTCCATGCTGCTTTGCACAAAATGTTAGTGAATTCTGAACGACAAATTTCGGACTACTGCAGGTTTTACCGCGACACTTAAAGTCACGCAAATTCAAATGTTGATATGTGAGCATTAAGATCATTATAGTCGGACTAAATGCTCTTCCCTCATGTTTATAGATATACATGTATGATACTGGAAACTAAAATCGATTTCCAAAATGAGAGGCATGTTGCACGACTTTGATGAATACCTGTATATAATCAATGAATCAGTTTGTTTTCAATTGGCGGAGCCATTTATTACCTCAAAGTTGATATGAGATAGAAAAAGAAAACGCTATTGGGCAGCATATTGGTCTTGAGGTCTTGTGTTCAAATCCCACTAACGCCATCTTACCTCCCTTTATACCCCACAGGGCAGTCCCTTGATTGGCCGCAGATCTGCTCAAAAAATCGATGGCACCAATTAAATATTCAATGAAGGTCAGTGGAAGATAATTGATAAATAGTAAAAAAAGGAAACAAGGATTTTCACACCAAGTTTAGCCAACGGTTGTTCAAATGCCTTATATCTTTGAAATAAACCTCAATGAATGCTTTATCTTTCTAATGGGAATTCGTCGTATAAATCGCAAAAGAAGCGTGAACTGAGAACCCAGGAAGAACTGGACAGCTGTTCCGACCTGGTTGGGTCTCATCAGCAGTGCGAATCTATCCACCCAACTGGGGATCGAACCCTGGACTTCATGGGTGGAACGCAAGCATGCTATCCACTATGCCACCGGGCAGCTGATCGGACCCTTTTTCATTTTCCGCTTCGCAAAGATGGGTTGTGCTATATCGTGTATTAGGCGGTTCACGGACGATAACCAGCATCCCACGTGAGTGACGGGTGGAGAATGTGTTCTGGACTATTGAAATGAAACTGTTCCCTTGATCTTTTGACTGGTTAACCTACTGTTAATATTCCGGTTTAACCCGCAACGAGCTTGATGGATACGCAATCACTGCTGATCAGGATTTCTCCCGATACCCAACAAAGCCTCGTACCGTCTGCATCTGCGAGAACATGAGAAGGAGGGCATCCTGTTGTGTGTCTCTGTCCACTGAGAGAGCCTGGAGCAAGATCGCGTTACACCACTATAGAGCTCCTAATTGATGATGCGCGTGATACACCTATAGTATAGAACGATTCACTTCCCAGTCATTGTGCTCGATACCTCTTCTCAAATTAATTAATTTGAATAAACTGTTCAGTTTCATTGTATCAATTTCTAAGGCTTGATCAATTTAAATGATTAGAGTACAGAGACGAAAGGTACTTCTCTCTCTCCGTGTGGCAGTTCTAACTTGGGCACAGTCCAATATCAGACGAAGGTTACTAATAAATTATATTTCAGAATATCATTGATAAAGCTATTTACCGGTTGATAGCCACTTCGATCATTTATGCACTGCTTGTATTCGAATCAGCGATGGTGATTATATTGAACTGCCAGAATAGATGAGATGTCATTCATACGATTACGGTTAGCCAAGCGACTACTATATTTCTATTAGCGTGACGATCAGATGCTAGAGGCTAAAGAACAGACAGTCAAATATAGGTCTCGCATTAAATCAATAGATAGGGTAGAAAATATGTCTGAATTGCATCGAATTTTACTCGAACAAAAGCGACCGCATGGGAAATTTGAGAATGAAGATATCGTAAACTATTTTTGTTTAAATCTGTGTCACTTTACTGTTGTGTTAATCCTTTTAGGTTTAGTCAGCCGCGTGAATTCACCAAACCAACTGCTGATCGAACCTGGGGCTACGCCGACAGATAATGATCACACCCGTTTGGACATCGGGCGACTAATTGGCCCGTATCGCTTTTCTGTGCAGGAAAAAGTAGAAACCATCTCTTCACGCTTGTTGTAAGCGTTTCATTTCAATTATTCAGGCTTATCGTTAGCTCAGAAATATTCCAAACCGGAGAAAATGTGCATTGAAGCGCCCAGGTGTTTTGACCTTCTTGGGTCTTATCAGCCGTGACAATCCTAAGTTGAGTCTACGGATGCTCCCCGCTGATGAAAGCAAACATGGTCGGAACAACTTCACAGTGCTTTCGATTATTTCACTCCACGCTTCCTTTGCTCTGTAATCGATGCGATTCTTCATTCGTTTTTATTTAGAGATTCTCTCTTTGATGGGGCTTGATTTGAATAATTCAGTGTATCGTTCTAAAAATTTGAGGGCTTGATACAACAGTCAACTGGTCCATTTTCCAAAGATTCGAATAACTAAATGTTCAATTTTTCAACCATAATATCTTTTTTGTGTTTGGTGCTCATATTAGTTAAGGATTCTTCTGCCATCATGTATAGTATGCAATACGTAATCAGCAGCTTGGTCACTCACCGCCTCTGCATCCTGAACCGAGGCTGCATACTTCATTGTCCGACTATCCGTCGTTTCAAAATAACATGTTCCCGAAGAAGTGGCCTCATCTACTATATTAGGGATACCAAATGTGATCATCAGAATTAACTTACCGGACAGACGGAGATAAAGAAGAAGGACTGTCAGCTGAAATGTAAAAGAAAAACAAAGCAATGAGCGCAGTCAGCTGTGGACATAAATTGAATCAATGAGTGTATCAGCACTATAATGACAAATCTATTTTGATCGTTCAGTGTCCATTGATGAAGTCAGGATAAGTTATCATCTCAGAAAACAGGTCTGACAAGAGTTTAATGATCAGTCTCTCATTCGTGTTTTTTTTTAGTTGCTGATTTCTTCAGCTCGAACATAAACTTGAATATCTTCTGAATTTCGCAACTACTCACTATTCAAGAACAAATTCTAATGGTTTGATTAATATTATACTTTTTTGTCTGATGTTTTGCATTAATCGATTAATATACTGTAATCCGTAACATATCGCAGAAGTGACATTCAATGAACTAGTATGGTACTTGAAAACCCGTGAGGTTATTTGCTGCTTGAAATATATTTAATGCTTAGCAAACCTTCATCAAACTCCTATAAAGCTTTTTACTCACTTATTCACCTATTCCACATGTGTATAAACACATTATATGTGTTCTTAAATACGTTACACATTGTTAAATCTACCTTCACGTCCGTATGGTTATCCACCAGTGGAAAGCACCACACCTTAAATAACAACCATCAAGAATTAAGTGGGTGAGTGGTGGTCTTGCGAGTAAGGATGATCACAATGCGAAAACTGTGCTGAATTGTCACGACAGGAATACTGGAGCTCTTCTGCTGGCCTAATTTCATCAGGCGTGTCACGAGTAGTGCAGTATCTTTGCTCAGGAGCCGTTCGTTCTACAGCTCCGCCAAGGGTGCAGGCACGACTGGTCTCTTCATCCATATGATCAACGTAATCTTGAGGAGTCATCGGAACCGCTTTCTTTATTTCTTTATTTTTTTTACTTTGTTTGAATTAACATTTTATGTTGTTTGAAATTTGTTGTGGAAAAATAATTGAAATCCTAAATATTATATAAGTACGTAGAGACCACAGAATACCGCAATCGAGGCAAAATTCCTTAATACAGTTTACAACCCCCCACCGTACAGCGAATCTGTAATAAATAACGTCCTTGTCATACCAGTTAGTAATACATATCAAACTGTTCAATAAACTGAAGCGCAACAGTACCACTGAACAGTTGAGGGGCCGTTCTATGCACTAATTATCTGAAAGCATTTGTGTTTATTATCTTCGTTAGTCACATTCATCCCTCCGCCTTTCTACTTCCTTGACAGTGTCGGTTTTTTTCATAAAACCAAAAAACCAAAGAACCACCTGTCCAACCAATGATATTACAAGTTAAGATGAGCAACTACGTCACACAAATTCATAGACTTTAAAGGAAACATCTCCTCAGTAATAAATTTTACTTGATGCGGTTCATACACATTCATTTGACACCTTATGCACTACTGTCTAATTAACTCAATCACAAGGATCCTTTTCCAGTTTTCCTTCGGATTCATTTTGATGAGTTTTTTTAACAACGAACCCAACATCTTATGTTTTCATAGATAAATTAACCATCAGACTGGGGTGAAATGCACTTCAACCTTTAACATGAACTCATCCCAACGACTCGTGTTGGATTCATTAAACGTAGCAGTGCATTTTGAGATCTCAACCCAATCCAATGTCCATATCCGTACTGTTCTGTTGGAATGGCGGTAAATTCTAAATGCGTAACGCAACTCATTTCATTCAGAAACCAAAATCAATTGACCCAACTGGATCGAACACGGGACTCCTAAGGAACAACATAAGTGTACTACCAAACTGACTAGTTTTTTTGATGAGCAATAGCAATACATATTGATTATCTCTAAAATGTCTTCCTCTGGGGAAAAGACTCCGTTGGTGTCGGTACTTCGGTACTGGAAACAGAAATAAATTGGCTTTATTTTTGAGTAACGGGCGTTTGTAGCTGGTCACCCGATAAGAATCACTGTGCAAATTTGAAAGCTTTTTCCCCAAATAGGTTTAGAATGATCTGCGCATAGAAAGCAGTGCTTTACTCAATGCTGTATAAACTCAGTGCTGGTGGCGTACTGTCTAATTTATGAAATCGAAGAACTCTTAACGAAGGGAATTTTGTTTGACGTGATAACCATATAACTTACCCAGAACTTGATCGACGAAAAATTCTTCAAACGTGAATTAGACCCGTTCATGGGTAGAGAGTAGTGAGGATATGAACCATTGTTTCTGAGTATCTCAGTTTTAAACGTTTCATTGCCCATTTTCCCGGTCACCATAGTGATTTCTTTACTTAGTAAGACAAACAATACATGGCCGAGGTCAACCAACATTAGTCTATTGTCTCGGGCTTATGTGGCTTGCTTACCGTGTTTTCCGCATATATCCCATTATCTCACCTCAGACAACGACCGTCAAGATTCACCTCTTTCTCTCTCTACAACGCAAAACTAGCGGTAGCACACGCGCACGCACACCCGCAATCTTTTAGGCCAAACATGAGCACATGTGTGCCACATTCTGCACCCCTTTCTATCACTGACTGTTCTTTGGCAGAAATTATCTATTACCTATTGAAGTTCAAATTGTTCAACTGTTACATCCACATGCTCGTTGTCATGACAAGACTCGTGCTGGTTTGTGTGTGTGTGTTTGTACATGTGGATATACAAATAATAATCGAGATGATATGTATAGTCGCACATAAATATTGATGTCCTTGAAAACTCAATCTTGGGCATGTAGCATACCAGGGGAGAAATGTTGTTTGAGAATCGGACTGAAACAATGAAGCCATTGAGATGAGGTGACAAATTATTGGTCCATTAAAGTCTCGCGTATTTGTCTATTTTTAATCAATTATATTCACGTTTTTGTCGCCTAGGTGAATGGACACATGGACAAACTCTGATCCCGGTTAAACTCACTTCACTGGGGCTCCGTCTACTACGCGCTCTCATGCGATGTCCGATTTGTGCCCTGCTGAAAATCAATTGATCTGCTGATCCCTTCAGCTTTATTGGTGTTCGTTACAGAAGTATTTACTGGAACACGTTTGGTCCTTGGTAGAATCTGAGCCTATATGGAAATTCTTATGATTATGCATTACGTCAAGCAAGGTTGTTCATCTCTATGCATTGATCGGTGCTTTCATAAAAGCTGGGTTCAAAACCACATTCGATCAGCCTTTAATGAAGCCACCAAAGGATAAATGCTATCGAATCGAAGATTCAAGGCATTACCTTTATATTAATGAGCGTCTCTTTTGAAGAAGAAATATTCTGTTTTGATTTTGATGATAAAAAAGCGGGGTATTCAAAATGCCGTATCAACTTTCAACCTTGGTTTTAGATAAATCACCTCAAACAAAACAAAACGTCGCAAAAAATAACACGAATGTAGATCATAAAATCCTTCGAAAATTATCTCAATCAAATAAGCACAGAAGTTACTGTTTCAATCCAAGTTGTTTGCTTGGTTGATGCTCGGCGTTTGAGTGAATTACGGGAGTATAGAATTGATGTAAAGGGCGTTTGGTTGATTTCCCGCGGAGAGATAAGCCAAGATAACCGACCATTTATGAGTTTGCTATTAATAAATCTTTGCATTGTAATACTGCAGGGACACTGGAATGCTTTTATCCAGCTTTTGTGGTTATCTGTTGTTACCGTGGTCACCAAAACCAGGACAATGTTTGAGGCCGTAAGAGTAGCCTCGCTGGTGGGATTGAAGTTTAGTTAATCCATGGGCTCTGTGGCACTACAAATAGGTCAATACGATGATCGCGATTGGCCAAACTGGTAAGAGGGGTGTTGAATAGAATGTTAGTTCACCAATCGATCGAAAACCGCTGTCGCACGACCCACCTGTGAGAATGGTTGAACGATAATCCTAGTAGTTCTTCCTAGAGCAATGATGAAATTGGACAGGTCACTGACATAAGGTCGTCTTAGTCTGGGTCTAACCCTCCCCTTCTTGTGTGTTTGAGCGATGCACTTCTAGTTCGCGAATCACTTGTTAAGCTTAATCTGTCACTGAGATGATGACTAATAACGGCGTCACCGATATCAACCAACGCTGGCCTTAACAAATAAAATGGACGAACGAACAAATAAAGTTTATAGACAATATGGTACATATTTTTAACCCGAAAAGCATGGGACGATTGCATAGGGAACAATAGGAGCATGATACATGAAAAAGTCAATGGACAATGTATACCTAGGAAGAAATAGTTCGCTTGTTTTCTATTACGTGGTTTCTCCTGAATGCGTTTTTGCTAAATGATAGGTATTCAGTCACACATGTATGATGCAGTATGATGCAGTTAACTGTACCCTAATTTTGTGACGCCATTATAGCCAATGCCGTTTCAGATCACGATGGACCCCAAATACTCAATCCAATGGTTGCCCCTACATTGCAATCGAATGGAACAATATTTCAACTTGAATTTCGGTAATTGAGAGTGAAATCTCTTCTTAAGGAAAGAAAATTAGTTCCAGGGTAAACAGCCGGTTGAAACTGAAAAAACTACATTCCGATTGTATTGTTCTACTGTCCAGCTGAAAGCTTGGTAAAACATCTAAATTTCTTCGAAGCACAAAGATTACATGACAATGTATATTTGAATTCCGCTTTAAATAAGCAGCAGGTAATAATTAGTAATAGGAAAAATTAATGTAATTAGTGTAGTTTTCATCGATTCTGTTCATTATGTCACAAATATTCCAAATGATTTTTCCTATACCTTGAAACTATATACTGTTGACTAACATGTCGTATCGCAGTTTCTGGAATTAACTCAATTTTTCGAATGCACGAAGGGCGTGACGTAACAGGAGATTGATTTTACCGAATATTTTAGTTGTTTTCAACACAGAAGGTGACCACAATGTACCACTTTTCATTCCTAGTGCCCACACAGTTGTCATTACTTGTCAGCTCTGTATGCTCCTTAACCGCCAGCTTGTGAAAATATGTCCGCTGTAATGCTAGGCACCCCCTTCCTACATTTTGGATTATCTCAGCTCCCATGTGCACGATCATCGCCGTTTTTAAGAATCTAAACACCAAGTGAATGGAAAGCCAAAATACAACATTTCCTCAAGTCATCTTTAGTTTTAACGAAAATATATCAAAAAACAGAGTTTTCAACACGACAAATGTATTGTCCCCACGGAGCTTACCCAATGAAGCCATTTTATCAGTCTGCATAAAATTTCGAACCATTTCCTTGTCAATGGTATTCCACTCCCTAATCAACATTGCCTCCCATTCGTGTTTTGTTGTGCCAACTCCGGAATTTCAGTGCACTTTTCGAATAAGAATAGCACAAGCATTTTTATTGGGTTCAAATATGGGCTGCATCCAGGCCACCATTCTTTTGAAGCAGCGAAATAATAACCAGCATTTTGTTAGACACGAGTAATGACATGTGATGATATCGTGCTGGAAAATACCTCTAGGGTAATCGTTCAATGCTATGGCTAGTGCCCCTTGTTGCGGCTGATTTATCCGGTCGATCGATAAATGAACCCGATCGGTCTTGTGACTTTCGGGCCGGCCTAGGACAAGGTTAAGTTCTGAATCCGATACTGCTTACGCGTTGGTAGAGGATCACTACTGCAAAATCAGCTGTGGAACGGTACGCCACGTGGGAAATTCGGTATGGAAAACACTCAAGCGATGATGACACTGGACCAACTCTTGACTCATCTAAGATGCACGCACTAGTTTTCCATTTTTCTGAGCGGGTTTTGTAAACGAATAATCTTAATAAAACTGTAAACTCAAGTGTCTTAAGTACAGATTACAATATCCACTAACACAGGCCCACAGAAACTCTTCTTGGTATTTTCCCAACTGGCTGTTTTCGCGAAGAACGATCTTGCTCACTACGTCGAAGATGGAATCCCGAAATAAGGAAAGAAAGAAAATATTATGAGAAATGCACATTTATTTTATAAAAGTTGTTCAATATATGTTCCATTCTGCTGCTTTCGGTGAAGATAGTTTTCCTCCAGCTTCAGAATAGTAGCAGTTGGAATACTTTCATACTGCGCAACGATATACTGTTTTAGTTCTTCGATCGTTCTCGGTTTTCGGGAATAAACGGTTCGCTTTCGATATCCGCTCGATCATCCAACCGACTCTCCAAGTGCCTGTTCAAAAGATACTCACATCTTCATCTTTGTATTCTCACAATACATTCAGCTGTAGTTCAGTTGCACTTTTACACGACGAAACTGTCACATGGTAATGGATGATCACAGCTCAGAAGCCTGCCCACACACCTTCATGAATCATTTGTGTGTGTGTGTGTGTGTGGCGAGGAAAGTTGGCTGCCTTGAGCTGCCTTTTCGCTGTGCGTGAAAAACCGGTCAAAATTTCACTCAGTGCAAGAGGGTCTTAACGGACGGTGATAAAACACATTTGGTCTGGCTGGCCGATTCCGATCTGAATTTTCGGGAAACCTGAGAAGAATTCGAACATCTTATTCCTGATGAAGTTCAAAACAGATTCGTTCAGTTGCGAAAAAAATACAAAGAGCTTTTTTCAAATCGCATCGAGAAAGAGTGGAACAAATGGAGATCTCAGCGGCCAAGACATAGGTCCACCTCTGTTGATCCATTTTTGTGGATATACTTTGTCAAGTCAATTTCTCACTGTCCGCGAATAATGGGTTACTGCACCATCTGGGCTGAGAAAACCCTCAGTCGTTGCTTTGGGCCTAATGACTGAATATACTGTGTGACCAGTGTAGAAAGCAACTGCAGTTAAATTGTCCGATTATCTGTAGCATTAAAGAAATAGCAACCTAGCAACGTCATGTTATGCATCCCAAACTAAACGAGAATTTGGGGATTGTAATTATGGTGTATCTATTAAAACGCATAGGTTCTTTTATGTCCAGTAAACTTGATTTCGTTTGTTGGTCCCTCCGTGAAAGTAGAAAACGGCCTCATGAGACCAGATTACATTTTCAGCCAACGATGGCTGTGTTAGCGAATTGCATCTTATCATTTCCTTGTATTTCATTTGAGGGACCATCTCAAGTGTTCGTTTCACCGTTGGCGATGAATTGTCCAACACAAGCACCGTTTTCGTCTTGGATAGATGATTCACGAAGTCTGAGTCCATACGTATCTAATCTACCCTTAGATTTTTCGATACCTTTTTCTTATATCCAATGCGTGTTTGCTTAGTTTTCGCTACTTCACGAAAAGCATCAGTAAGCCTATTCCATCGCGGTATGTTTGGCAATGGCTTATACTGGCCCACTTGGTTATCTTTATTCATTTCAGATCCTTGTGAGTGACGTGAGCATGAACGTGGTCTACGCCAGTCTCTCAACCAGTGACTCACCACGGTTGTCACTTGCCATGCCGAAGTACAAACTCCGGACGCCTTATGCCCTTGTTTAGAAACGAGTTGAGTGTATGAGGCTGATGAGGTTGAAATTCTGATTTTTCAGTTTATTTTCATTAAAACTAAAGATGACTTGAGGAAATATCGTATTTCGGTTCTCCAATCGGTTGCCGTTTATATTCTCAAAAATATTGATGATCGTGCACGTGGGAGCTGAGATAATCCAAAAATCTAGGGGAGTGTAATACTTTTATCGCGGGGTGCATAACATACATACCTATCTGTAACCGAACATGTGTAGCGTGTTGCGTTATTGTGATGAGCATTACGCATTTGCGATTCGGCAATCCTAGTTTTATTCCATTGTTGATAAGGTGTATCGGAATTGATCATTTAGCTACTTAGAAACAGCCATGAAAATCTACTGTTTCTCCTCTCCTTCAACGCGGCAATCATACAATGGATGTGGATTATAATACATATTATTGAGTTTGATGTGGTGGCAATCTGTTTACTCTCATTGTGTTCAACTAAACTGCGTAGTTATGGTAACCTGTACAGTCAGAAGTTGAATGAACATTTCACTTACTTAACACAGAATCATGTTCTATTGCCACCCAGCCGTCTATGCAACGTAAGCTAACAAGCCCATTTATTTAAATGTCGATAACAAACGTGACCCCCTCCCTCTCGTCTATATCAGAGCGAGCAAAACAACAACCATTGTTCTTCTATGGATTCATTGGTTATTTAAATTCAGGTGGAATTGTTGTATATGGGATAAGTGAGCAACACCGAAGCTCCCGTTGGGAAACAATAGGATTCAATAACTCACCCATTGTTAAAAGGCATTAGAAACACTGATCGTGTTATTGTGTTGTTCTTTGTTTACCGGAAGCGCTTTGTTCTATCGTATCGATAGTTTTTTATTTACGAAAGCTGCTCAAAATTTCTTGACGTTGCTAGTTCAGTTACGATCGGATTATTCTCCTTCTAATCTTGACCGACTAATGTGTCACTCACAGTTGTGGCAGGTCTCTTTCAGGTATCATAAATTTCGATTGACTACCCTTCCGAATTCAGCTCTGCCCATGGTACTCAGTTCATCCACTTAACGATTCACTTAGATAACAGTATAGACTGGTATTTCGCACTCGTTCGAGTTCATCAGTCACCAGTTTATTCAGTTCTAAACGTCGGGCCCATTGCACAGAAGCTGCGCGCTTTTCTATCATATTAGATAGCAAACACTACGGCTAATCAGAATTACCGGTTCCGATTTGTTTGGACTTCGTAAGTTAGTTTTCATTTAGCCGGACAGCAACGAAGGAAATCACTGTATCGTTTCTAGCAGCTCGAATCGAAAGCGTCCTATTGAATCAAATGTTTCATGAAGGCTTGCGTACACAACACCAATTAAACTCAGTGGGAGCATTTTTATATGTTCTGTTTAATTTTTGCCGATCATCCTCCAGACTTCACGTTCATACACAATCTGGCCAGCCATGCATTCGACAGTTGGTGACAGCCGTGCACATTTGCCGAAGCGCTTGGCATTTGATAAGTAAGACTGCAGGGACCTACCAAAGCCTCATCGGTACAGCGGTTACACTTCAAGTCCCCCGGAATTTCTCATTCTCGTTGACGAAGTTACAATTGTTGTCGAATGTGGTTGCCTTTGTTGATCGTTTCTCCATCGAGCAAGGCCTTCGACTCAAAAAGNGCCTTCGACTCAAAAAGCTTCATATACATGCACCTATCATAAACGGTCTATCTATTTATCGAACGGGAAAGTTTGAGCGAGAAATGCCGGTGAGTGAAATACCGATTGGTTTGTGAGATTATAAATAGAAGTATCGCTCAAAAGTTTATCATGTTCATGCAGCTCAAGAAGCATGGAGTAACTTTAAATGAGTACCGTATGGAAACATAACGTTATCAAGCAATTGTGTATCCAAGTTTCAATATACAGGACATTAGACGAATGAAGACACGTGCCCAATTCATCAGGAACGCCTTATTCATTCTTCTCCTGTATTCTGCATTAGTTATGTGCAGGTTAACGTTTTCACTCACTGGTTAATGCCCAGCTCTGTAAGCCGACAATTTGCTAATGATAGTCACACGATATGAGTAGACACGTGACTGTTTACGCTCTGATTTGTTCTTACATCATTCAACACATTTTGTTCCCACAAGATGAGTGCGCATAAAATTTTATCTGGACTAATTAATCTACTGTTCCTCAGAGACCGTTTTTAACGAGGACGCCTGGTTTCGTGGACATCTCCAATTATTGCTTCCCGTGAAAGGTCCTGAATCATATATCACAAGAACAACTACTTTATGTACCAATGGCTTGGTTCAAAGTCAGTGTAGATGACTCTGAGTACAAAGAGATGTGTATGATATACGATAGTAACTGATTAACCTTGAAGTTATGCCTCCATCAAAACATCCCAGTTTCTTCGTGAGATCTCGCTCCGAAAGAGGCTCTGATGGACTGCATCGCTTATACCATTTGCTTGGAAAACCACTTTTTCAAACTTTCGCTAGAGTGAGAATACACCAAGTCAATATCTGTAGCTATATTCCTCTTGATCAGTAACAAGCACCTGACTCATCAAGATCATCTGGGAAACACCCAAGAAGAGGCGTAAGAACTGGCTAAAAGATATCCTGATCACGGCTATCACAAACACGATCGGTTACTCTGGAACCTTGATTCAAAAATGTGAGATTCAACTGACTGAACACCGGCTCTGAATGAACCGCGGTCTTCGCATATTATTCTGCTACCGGGTGGGTGAGGCTTTGGTTAATCGAGAGTGCTTGTTTTGAACATTTAGGGTGATCATCTGCTATGGTTTTGGCAACCAAGCCATAGCAATCCCATGGAAATAATTTTATGTTTGGAGTAGATAAGATGGAATCAACTCCCGTTCAGTGCATCATAATTCGGAAAAACTATTACGAATGTTACTGCTAAACAGTCACTGAATCATGCTCCTTGTTTTACCATCCAAATCAAACTCCCTTAAAGAAGAGTTCGTGCAGCCATGGAGTTCGAAAAAGTGATCTGGCCATTTAACGCGGGAGCTTTTGTACAGATTGCATTAGGAATTCGATGGGATTCAAGTATGGGATATAGCTTAAATTTCATTCATGGGTTTCCCCACAGCTATTACAAAATAAACTGCAGGGCAACAGATGTGATTGCACTGGAAACTGTCAGTTGTTCCGCGGGATTGAAAATAAATTCTTCACCTATCTGCATTCCTTCTCCAGAATCTGACTGAATCGCGTGAAATAGTCTGGCACTTATCAGATTCCAATCAATATGGCTTCCGTTTACATGACTAAACATTCCACTTGAGATATCTCTATAAAAACGGGTCCAGAAATTATAGATCCAGAAGAAAACTGTAATGAATATCAAAAGCTATTAGAAGAAGAGGAACAGATTGATAAACCATAAAAATGGAACAAGTTCATTTATACGATACTGGAACTCTGAGATAGTTTAATTCCAAACCTTGACACTGGATCAATACTGGCGAAAATCATACTGGGCCCTTTGATGTGGATGGACTGTGGTTCTTTTACTGCTTTCCAACAACTTGATTGATAGAGTGGGTCAGCTAGAACAACGGATATATCAATTGCCAACTTAGCCTGGATGAGAATCCGCACTTTTCTGAAAGCCTCAAGTAATCAAAACGACCAGTTGGCTACTATTTACCACTGAAGAGGCACCATTATTACGCCTATGGACAACAGCTGCTAATTTGAATTTGAATTTGAGTTGATGATAAACCCGCATAATGTCATGTTGAGAAATTAGAAGCTATGTGAATAGCGGAAAATCTTCCATTCTCATAGCAAATAGATTCCAAGAGAAAATTATCGATGTTATGACACGGGTGAGAGCGAAATGAAAAGCGCGATCGAACAAATAATTGTACTGCAAAAAAGACGGTCAAACATGACCGTGAACTGACTTAAACTTCACCGATTAAGATATAATCTTGCTGATACTACTCATTAGTAGTTAAAAATGAAATTCTTAATTAATTATGCGTAAAATGTTGCAAACGTCTTCGACGCACTAGGACTACAGGGTGAATGCTTCATCGTAGTCGTGCGTCTCGTCCCTCTCATCCGTGACCTTATGCAAGTAAATTCCCTCTGACCCCTGACGCGATCGATGTAGTTTAACACATTTGGCAATTCAGTGCATCAGAAAACGCTGTCTTCAATATTTCAGTTACCTTGGAATGAGTTATCAGTTCACCTTGTGATTTTCTTGTTGGCTCAGACAGCTGTTTAGGTGCATTATTGTCGCATATTGTCATGTGCGATTGAATACATAAAAGGCAATCAAATACACGGTTTCTCAGAAGTATCATCGATTTTGCTTACTATGAAAATGAGTTCTCAGCTGCGTGTAACCCCAAGAAATTAATCCGATTCAAAATAAAAACTGAAAATTTTCAATCTTTTCCCAGGATCTCGTATCGTCCTTTGACCTTTTCCCACCGCCCTTTTGTCCAGTTCTGCATAAGCAAATGAAAACAGTGTTTAGATTAAAATTGGGCTTGTCGTCACCAGGTGATGCCTACGTGAAACAAGGATTTAAAACACCTGAAAATTGCGGGTTCGGAAACCAATAACCTGACGCATTTCTACCCCTCAAGGAATCAAACACTATGAAACAAGACGCTCTCACAAGTGCCGCGATAAAGGGTCATGATTGTAAAACACTGAGTCACTAGGTATATTTTTCAACCCGAATTTGGAAATTTAGTTTCCCTACAGAACTGGCTGAATGTTGTTCAATAACAACATAATTGTTTATTGGGGTTAAGATTTTTCGGAGACCTCAATTTTAAGGCTCTTTTACAGTCGACCGCATTGCAAATGCAAGAACAAAGGAAAGTTGTAAAATTTTGAGCAAGATGTTCAAATTTTACGAATGAAAACANACACCTAGATGAGATTTAAAAAGCCTCTTCATTCGTGACCGATTTCATTATTTGATCTGAGTGCTAAGAAATTTGGCTTGAATGTCAGACTTCGTGCAATTAATTATTCGGTATCTTACAGTTGTGGTAGCAATTTACTTCCCTTTCATTGATTCCCGTAGGGATGGAACGGAAACAAGACACCAGTTACCGAACCTGCTCGTTGTAACTGTTTTGAATCCGTATTTCACGTGGATATCACGTGTCGCGCTAAAATTAATTTGGTCTAAACATTGTTCCAATTTATTTATGCTGAATTTGGCCAAGGAACGGTCCGATAAAGCCAAACGGTTATGCGACAAAGTCATATTACAATACGACAAGATTAAAGAGCGACGGGAAAATACTGAACGACGATAGAAAAACCTGTAGGTCTAACAAACGTTATCCTCATTTATGATAACTGACTGGATTTTAGTTGCTTCCATGATAAAACCTACCTGAATATGCAGCTTCTATGCTACCGGTTGTGTCTCCATATACGTTTGATAACCGGACGGTTAATCAAACGCGAATTTGTGACATTTCGTCTAACACAGCACAAAGTTTGCGAAAGTACTGGTGGTTTCTATGCATGCCTTCGAGTTCAACCAAGATCCCCCAATGTCTCACAATAGCATTTCGAGAAAGCAGTTACCAAGATTGTCAGCTGATAACAAGTGAAAAATTCTATAACATCTCAAAAAGTTTTATAGATGCGCGTGTTGCCCGTTGGTATACAAAGTGGTATGTCAACTGTTAGTACACCTCGATATAAATGCAACAGACGATCGTTCAACAAACCACTGAATTCTGATCGATGACTGGATAAGTAATGACAGAAGTTGCCCTCGAATCCGTTACTTTTGCTTTTCAAAAGTTTATTTACTAATTTTAGCGGCATTTCTGTTTATCGTAATCGAACAAAAAACGAAAATTCTCTACGACAAAGCATATATATGGTCAAACATGACTTTAGAAGTGTGTGAAGAGTAAATTTAATCAATTAATTCAAGTGATCGCACAACGGACTTCATCTGTCTGTGTTGTTGTTAGATGGACCACAGTGGTAAATTCAGTTAGTTCAGTTAACGTTGCGCAATCGGTGCATTGGACCAGCGGATCACATAAGTGGTAATTCATAATAGTCCATAGGAAAAGGGAAACCACTGTAGCAACGTTCAATGCTCCGCCGTATCTAAACTGTTATCCACTGCAAACGAACGCAATATCCAGACGGGAATTTTAAAATCTTGGTAATAAGTATTAGCAAGATGGTAGCACCTGGTCAACTATATAGTTAACCCGGGTTCAAGTCAGTACATCAGTGCAGTGAAGCTAAACGCCTCAAAGAACCCGAGATGTTCTGTTAAGAGAATAAAAAAGGTGCCATGGTGCATAACGAAAACTCAATACCGCGCAGTTATAAGGCCTCTAATAGTGACATGTATGAGGGCTTCAAATAGGTCAGATGGTAGGCGCACGTTACCCGTGTGGAAAATGATCGAAGTTTATAATTACTACTCTTAAGTAATATAAAATGTGCCAATGACTATAAAAACCAGAAAACGAAGTAATTTATCGTAAAAATGTGTACTCTACAAAACAACATTAAAAAGGGATTCTGCACATTTTTAACATGGATAGAACTGCCTAATACGTTGAAGAAATTTCTCCGTGTCATTAGGGAACAGCAGGTTTTCGTGACTATAGAGTCCACGCCGTCTGCTGTTCATCAAACACGTGTGCGTTATAAAAAAGGGGATGTCTGGATTGAGAGATCAAACCACATAGGGTATTGCATTCCATCCAGGTGTTCCAAATCATATAAGCGACAGATCTTGTAACATTTTTCAGTTCTCGTTAGATACGGCTCGCTGCATTGATGAAGCCGTTAGCGTGATTCGCACATATTCATCCGGGCTATTGCTGAAATCTCGAAAGTGCACTAGGTGCCCACAGACAGAAGTTCTCTCCTTCCTTAAGAAACCACGGCCTTTTAAATATTGCACACAAGTGCCAATTTGGAACTCCGAGACCAGTCGATGCATGGTCAAACCAATTGACATGGCAACAAAATTTTCAAGGTCAGAAATCAAAGCAAAATGGTTAAATATTCACCTTCTTAAAGAAATGCCTATTCTTTACATTACAAATTATGGAAAAATATCTAAACATTTATAATACACTTATTAAGCCTCACCATTGAGAAAAATACATGGGGGGATCTGAGACTGGTAACGTCAGGACTACGGGTATGAGCCTCCACGAGTAACGTGCGCCCAGGGATTGACCCACAGAACATCGAACTCTTCAATGATGGAAAAGGTTAAAGTTGGATGGTTTGTTTCAAACGTTCTTCTTACTGGATCCCATTTTTGCTCAACATTTTTTTCTACAACTCAACTGATAACTAACGCACACAACAATAGATCAGGTTCGATTTGCTGAATGCTCTTTTCAGCCGCATTACCGAACGGTGGTCCGATAGTAGAAGTCTAAACAATGAAGTCAAATCTAGCTGCAGAAAACTCACTGACTGTTCAGTGAAACACAGATAAGAGAAGACCGCGGAGCATACGTAATTACATACCATTGGTGACCATCAAACTCAAGTTTATCACAGCGACATGCACATTCGCTATAAGTTGCTCCACAAGGTCTTGCGTGACTCATGACACCGAATAAAACTGGCACAAACTTGCACACACATACGCGCAAGCACGCGAGTGCGCTCTCCGGTACGTGAATGCATACCGGATCCCCCGATTTCATTGCAGAACAGTGTGTGGCTTGTGCACAACCTAATTAGTAGTTCGAAGTCTTCGTTCCAGACAGAGAAAAAATCTGTACGCGATTCTGGGGAAGCGTTCAGAATGCGCCGCACTAAGTTTGATCAAGTCACGTGCACAAGCCAAGCGGGTTACTCATATTGATTCGGATAAATCATGTATGTGAATAGTAGCAGATTGTTTTACTGTGTTTGTCCAGTAACTTGCGAGGAGTCCATGTAAAGAATGAGTAAAACTTCCGATTACAAGATTTGAACAATTCAACTTGTGCTTTTGCTTGAAAGGTTCTTTGTTATTTTCCGAATCGGGTTCAAAAATGCTCATTACTGCTGGTGATAATAATAATAATAATAATAGCTTCATTACATGACAAACACGATGTACTATAAAAGAGTAAAACCCACAATCGTAGAGATTAGCAAACAGTGAGATTGGGACAAAATTCATGAAAAACACGAATTATTGATTTTGCACTTGAATATAGAACGAACATGAAGAGAAAAATCAGAGTAAGGGAGACTAGACCCACAATTCCACAGATTTAGCAACAAAGACTATTTTAATGTCACTGTTGGGTGGGGTTTCACCTGGTATATCACTTAGCGCTTATGACCGTGTCTCGTAAACAAGTGAAAAGGGAGGACGGATTAGAAAAGGCCATGATGATGACGGTATAAAAGCGATACCGAGGAGGTCGTATGACGATGGGCAAGTGATTGAAGAGGTGTTTGGGGCCGGCCTAGTGACAAGGCGAACGACTTTACAATTAGCACAGTCCAGAAATACATATTAGAGTGGAAGAGGTATTTAGATGGTGAAGATTGGGATTAGCTGTGTAGCCCAAGGGTAAGGGTGATGATCGTCCACCGTGTAACTCATGGGTTTGAAGGGTTTGAAGTTCCAGGCCGAAAAATCGCGGTTCGAGTCCTGACAGGGACACAAAAAGTACGCACTGCTGATGAGTACCAAATAGGATAAAACAGCTGTCCAGTGCTCTTTGTTGGTTATCAAAACCATTTCCATTGCACAAAAATGGAAGAGGTATTGTTCGAAATTTGAATGTATTTAAGCCTAGGAAAAAATGTGGAGTTGAGAGAGGGTGAAAAACCACTTCATGAAGAAAAATAAAACATCTCCATGAATGCGCACGTTGCAAGTTCCAGTTTATGAAGAGGAAAATCACAGGCCAATTAGAAGTATAAAAGATGTGAAAATAAGTTATTGAGAGGCACCTTTTACACCGTGAGCATAGCATTTACGCTTGTGGTATAGGGACACAAGGGGTTTTAGCTGTATTACAAGTAACTCGGTTTTTATACCCCAAACTACGTTGGCACTCAGGTCTGAATTGAGTAATTCACAAGCAATCGGTTTTGAGTGATAGTAATAGAGGAAGCATGGGAAGTGTCGGAACAAAGAGAATAGTGTAGGTTGGCATCGTGTGCAAAAACTATGGATGAAAGTAAAAGTTGGAGACGTTTGTGATAACCGACAAATGGCGCCAGACAGCTGTTTAGTCCTGTTTGGGACTCGTCAGTAGTGCGTACTTTTTGACGTCCCCGTCAGGACTCGACTCGTGATTCTTCGGGCTGCGACTTCAAACCCTTCAAACCTATGAGTTACACGGTGGACGATCATCACCTTCTGCGAATGACTCAATCAATTTAGAGTAGCAAGCTTGGCTTAGCCCATTCGATTGTTCAGTTCGGTCCTGACAGCATAGAATCATTCACTGTTCCACGTGAGTTATTCGAAATTTTCTATCGCTTCCATTACTCATCATTGTGTTTAATGAAGCGGGGAGGGGGTAGCCTTATAACCCCGGGGTTCTAATGATCACGTATGATAATCCGCAACCTAAGCCTTGAGGTATGCAGTGTCAAACCTGGAAAAATAGTAGTATGATGGATGTACACTACATACGCCGAATTAAGTGCAGTGCTATGTGAATTCACCGTACAGTGCAGATTTCTGTGTGCATCACTTTCTACAAGAAATAACCGAAAAACAACTATAAAAATCATGAATTTTAACTGTGCAATTCTCTCATTCATGTATAATTTCGGTGATCTATTTCATATTAGCAAATTATATTTGTTCAAGACACCACTCGGTGCTCGTCCATGAAATGAGCTGTGATAAGTAACGTATCCCTATTGAAACGAAGCAAAAGGTTTAGGTCTTTAAAAGCATAATCAAATTAGTCTGCCGTTCAGATCCCACTGTCACTGCAACACCAATTCTGCCGTTTCTTCATAGTTTCTGACAGTGATCTTTAAACTGCAGCTTCATCTTCCAATTTGACTAAGTTTAATATCCTCGGTCTGTTAATATATCCACCTCTCGAAATCAGAGTTAGCTTTAAATGGAGATAGGGAAGGGCAGGCATTCACTTCTGAGTTATTTTAGGGCTTGCAAATGCAAAACAATTTACTATTTGTGTTACATTTGAGATGTTTACTTACAAGAGTAGCACATTTAATATTTCCCTTGAGATAACGTCATGTGACATGGGATTCATCGGTAATGGGGCTACAAAAGCACACCGCGCTAGGCGGGCAGTCATATTTGTTTCAGTCTTGTACGCATCGACAATAGAGATACTGTTGAACCGAATGGACGGAAGACACTATCGCTTCACCAGCGCGGAAGATCAACGGGGAGTAACTGAATGTGCACATAGAGTTAATGATTTGAATGAAGTTGCTAGACACCTGGGCATTGCAATCAGGATTCGGGATATAAAACTCAAACCTACATTTCACAAAGCGAGAAGATTGATTTGTGGGCAGACGCCACCGTTAGAAAACCTTTTTTTCACTCCGAAACTCCCCCCCCACACACACACCTACGCACACTGGACAAAGCATTCACAAACCATTCAGGGGACTGTTGTTGTTGGGTCAGAGGATAAAGCGCAATCTTGCCAGGGCTAGGATATCAGGAACTCATGGAAGCAGTTCTACTGTGCAGACCTGTAACTCCAGACAGCATGTGACGAGAAGGAACTGTTAAGATGACAGAGGTGGAGTGGAAGTCAAAGGTGATAAGATCGCGGCTCGATGAGTCTAGAGGAAGGGGATAGATAGATTCGAGAAAAGAAAGGGACTGAAAGTTTATAACAGGTCAACTTTGGGTGTGCTCACTTGTGCGAGGAGTGAGTGAAGGAGAAGGTGACCGATGGTGATGAGCTGTTTACAATGGTGAATAGTTCCACCTTGCGACCTATGGTTGTGATTGCCGCGAATTGTGTTCACCGCTTACTGTTGTGAACGTCGAAAGGATGATCTGGGCGCTGGAGTCAAGTTGCAGAGTATTTTCAAAGATCAAAACTGTCGGAAGAATGATACAATAAACAAGATTAGCGATTTGACGATGGGGTAAGAAGCTCTACCCAAAATAACTGAAATTCGTAACTGGAAACTTCAAGATCAGATACGAGGTTGACCGGCACTGAATGGCGAACAGTGCACATACGCCAACTCTCAGAATGCATAATGTGTCTAGTGGGGAACAGAATTTCCGTAAAATATCTTGAAGGTGATTGGTTCTCGGAAAGAAGAGAATAAGATGCAGAATCCAGTTACGGTTGCAATGACTGTTGCGATCATGCACGCAAATATTGATGAATGTAACCAGACGGCTTGTGGGAGTGTGAACGTTTGTGAAACGATATCTGGTGAAGTGTGGAACTCTGTGATGAGTTTTTGCTATTGTTGTTGCTGAACTGTCAACCTTAGCTCTGTGAATGGGAATAGCGAAAAGCATAAGACCCTGATAGGAAGGATTTAGTATTGTGCCGGAGGCAACAGCGTACACACCTACACACCTACCTGCCATCTCATAATAATCGATATCGGTAAAAACAAGTACACTATTTTTTTCGCATATGTTTTTTTGTACTTGTCACGTGTGCCATGATTGTTTTCAACCAAAAAGCAATTGTCATCCCAATTTCAAAAGGACCTGACCTTACTGAGGTAAAAGCGATTACGTAATATGAAACAGCTATCCAGGGTTAGATTTCGATTTTGCCACGCAAATGGTTCCAGTCCTCCCCAATGACTTCTTGCTCCAAATTCAAATCGGAAACCCTCCAGGTGGTCTATCCAACCTTTTGGTTTTCCATTCCTCTCAGGGGCACGTGCCAGAGTTAACTCATTCGGGCTTTTTCATGATGCAATGATAGACTCCGATGCATTGAAATTGCTCTATGTGAATCGAGCTAACCATCATTCAAAATCTTCTCATCAAACTAGAGTGTGGGGAGGGGGCTTCAACCCACATGGAAGAGGTTTCGGTCCGGTGGTTTAATCGAGTTCGCGGCAGTCTCGCAATTGTGATTACGTGTGTGTTTGCGTGTGTGTGTGTGCGTTTGTTTCTACCATGTTCTATTTCTAACAGAAATGTCACATTGTAAGACTCATAATTTTATTGTTCGAAGTCACACTACGTTGAACAAACTGGAAAGTTCGAAACCCGTAATGTGTAAGACAAGTATTTTGGTGCTTTTGTTTAATAACGAAATGCATTGGCATAGATTTCATCCCTAAATGCAATTACTGGTGAAGATGTGAATTTCATCTTTGATCAAGCGTCTCACATACAAGCGAATGTTTACCGAATACTACGACAGAATAGTATAAGGGTAAATTGTATGTCCAGTAATGTAAATGAATCTATCTATTTTTTTCAGTTCACTTCAAATAACTTAATCATTTATGCAGTTTCCAGTTAAGTAAACTCGATTCCCTACCTAGAGAGAAAATATATCTTAAAATTTTCTCCCAAATGAGTTTAAAACTAGAAGTACACAAGCGCTTCTGTTCAGAAAACTTAGCTATACCATCCTACCACAAATTAGACGAACCCCGGGGAATCTCACCCGACCTGTATGGCAAAGTTCGGGGCTGTCCGGGTTTCAATTTATTACACCCAGTCATCTGCTAACCAAACTGGACTACCCGCCTCGTCTAACGTAATTGTTTTCCAGGGGATATGTATAGTTTGTGGTTCAGTCATCACAAATGGTATAAATCCGTGAACTCAATTAGGCAGGAGCTAACTGTATTCTAGGTGCGAGGGGTCCGTTTGTTGCACTATAGACTTGTCTATCGTTAGGACAGCATTCATTTCACTTCATCATGTGCATATGCGGAATTATCAATTTAGGTATGCGTAAGAGAATAAACTACTACTAATCATTTCGATATTGTTTGGTTTCACAACTGAGTTCATTCCTGTGCAGCCTAAAGTGATGAGCGATTGAATGTTCGTGAATGCAAAGAAAAGCAAGGGTTGATCGTTCACTGCCTATCTGTCAGATGAGATCCTGAAATAAATTGGTCTTGAATGAGTCTGTTGTGTCACCCTCGATAAGACCTGGTAGATAAATATTGAAGAAATTTCGTATCATAAATAAGCTTGTAGAAACACAAGCCTGATCTGATCTGTGTATCCCAAACAGTAGGCATATCACACAATTTCACATGAACTCTCCTCGTTCTGTCAATCCCAGTGATAAACCAGTCAGAGCGTACAGATTTGTATTGACACCTTAATGTGAATAACAATTGAAGAGATGAACTCCTTGAGGTGTCCCGGTGCCCACGTCACCGAATCTGTTTACCGTGTTGTGTTACTTACTGCACGTTCAGTATCTTGTGAATTACAGCAACGGTCCTCTGAATCAACACAAACAGGAACTCAGATTATGCTCAACAACGTGACCTATGGAATATAGTGATCTTTTTTCGCAGCCATTTGTAAGATCAGTCGATGATGAAAAAACTCTCATTGGCGCTTCTGACCAGAGGATTACTTTAGCTCCCCCCGTCCCCCCCCCCACCAAATATCCACAATAAGATTAACCATTTTAAACGCGCTCAACCTCCATTTCGGTTTATCCAGAGATGCAACTATAAACCCAAAATCCTGTCAGTTTTCAAACTGATGATTTCTTCCTGAGATTTTTTTAAAGTGTTGTTTCCTATTTCGACTGCTCTTTTTACTGTGAACATCTTTTGGATTATGTCGAATTTTGTTTTGAACTTTTCTGTCCTATTAAAACGGATTACATTCGATCGGTTTTCCCCTTCCCGTTTGAGACGTCTGTGGCTCAATAAAAAACCGAACGGAAGAACCGCTTTAATTAAGACTATTTCTGTGATTATCATGAATGAGATTCTCCAACTTCATCAGTTGTATATTGAGACCAGTCTAAGTAACAAGACCTGATGTGAGATGTAGTTAACTTTGAAAAGCATTCTGTTATATGGCTCAAACACCGTGTTCACGCCGAAAGCTAAAACGTCCATTTACTGTTTCCTCAAGAGTAAATATACCCCCTCTTCTCTAGCCATCTACTGGCGATACTTACTCCGTCACCGCTACCGACGGCCTCACAGTTTCGAGGTCAAGTAACTTTGTGGTTCCGATTTAACGTGTCCCAGCAACTTAAAGGATGCGCTGAGGAACCTTCTAAGCCCAGTTCTGATACTTTTGTTTTATTCGTGTCCACCGGAATTAACTCCAAAAAATGAAAATCTGTGAAGAATAACTCTGTTGTCAATAAATATTCAAGGAAGTACCACCACACGTTAAATGTTTTGCTTGTCTATTTAGAGTGCCATGCTAGGGATAACCCATCCGATAGTTCACATGCACCAGGCCCTGTTTGTGATCTTGGGTGTGTTTCAATCCTTGAGAGATCGTTAATTTCCAACTAATTGAATGCATTTATGTGTGATGAAAATATCTGTGATGACTGACCAAGAACTGCTTTTTTCCGATTTAAGACTCATCAGTAATGCATACTTTTTCTGTTCATGCCGGGGTTCGCACTCCGAGGCTTAACCCCCAAAAGTGACACAGTGGACGCAACGAAACAGCTGTCAAGTGCACCTTGCCGGTCAGCAGAAATTTTTTCATCACACATAACTTTCATTTGAACATTTCGCAAACTGAAAGCAGTTTGCCTCCTGGGGTATTAAACGCTCTTCTTATCAGTTCTGCTGAGTTTTAGGTAGACATTCTTTCTCCCTGTACATAAAAGATCTTCCTGACTCCCGTGGTTATGTTGGTTGGAATTGTGCAGATTGTGTTGTAATTGGATACCCGCACATCGAACTTTCCTCACTCAGGCTTTTACGAGACTGTTTAACCAATCTCTGCGACTGATCGACATCCCACTTTCTGAAGCCAAATTTTCCAGATTGTTCTTATATCCCTTTCAATCTTAGGTCCGGCTCTTATGACTGTCGGTGTTTCACACTCTTTCCCCTTTTCCTGTGCATTACTCAACTAAACCCATGTATCAAATATTCAAGCACTTTCTATCACACAGTCTTTCATGATCTGTACGGGTTGAAAATGTCCGTGTGAAAGTTCGCATGTACGCACACTCACCGACTTAAGGAATTTTAGTGTTCCTCAGTGCCTCATGCATGGATTCATTATTACCCGGATTACTCATCGCGAACTGTGTCAACCCCTCATTATTTTCCCGCCTTGTGAGACCTGTTAAATTCTTATTTACATTTGTTAGAGTTCTCCGTAAAGACTTTATAGGCATCGCTGTTTCGTAAGTAGATTGATGCATGTGACCAAACGTCTATCCTCCAATGCTGACCACTTTTAGCACAGTGAATCCCTCAGAGTTGTTCCTACTTCCGATATTCGTTTCTGATTCCGAATTGTACCCTTCAGCACAACCACGTATCTTAACAGCATTCTTCCACATAAAGCGCACATCTTACTTGTCCGTGAGCTCATTATTGCCAACCTTTTAGACCGCCTTTCACGTGAGTTTTATCGTTTTTTTCACATCTATAGCTTCTTGCTTTCTCGATCCATTTCAACTTGTGAATGACACTGAAATCCCAGCCACAAAGCATTCGTGACTTGACTCGACTTCATTTGCACGGTAAATTCAGCTAATGCCCATACTTCAGTCACGATTTACTCTTTCTTTACTCGTTTACAGGCAGTATTATTACTGATAATTAACGTGCACCACCTTGTTCTCTAAGATGAGCGTGAGACGCGGAAACCTGGCAAATGCAGTGTATTTGCTTGAAAGGGTTTGATGAACTCTCCTAAATGATCTCCACAGACCCTTACTATTTAATTTGTGGCGGTAATTAATTTAGTCGTTGTGTTTTCCACCAAAGAAGTCTTTTTCATAATTGAGAAATTCCACGGTAAATAAGGTTCAAGCGGCTTGTCATGTACCGTTCATCAGTAAACGTATATTGTGGAATGCTTTATTAACTTTGCATACGGGAAAAATGTTTACCAGAGATCAGTTGCATCTGGTTCGATCAAACCCGTAGTTCATTAATCATCTCACTATGACTCCAGGCTATTCAGACTGAATTACTTTTTTGACAATTCACAAATCGCGATTGACCCGGGTGTTTCCGAGCTGTCGCAGTGCTCCAACCGGAAGATCCGAAGTTCACCCCTGATCACTCACCCCATCTACGACTAAAAGCGTCTTAGATTACATCAAATGTAGCAAGTGGTATTTCAATGGAAGAAAAAGTCGATATAGACGGTGAATGTTTGGATCCGTCCGAAAACTCGTTTTACTTCCGATCAGGAGCGTTTCATTGGGCGTGAATATTCACTACCTGTTGGAGCAATACACACAAACAGATTGTGAATTCATTATTTTCATTCGAACGGCATGAATGAATGATGGAGACCGATGGGGGTGCAGAGCCCTAATCACGTGAACTGGACGGCGTGTCTATGAAGCAGAAGTCAATAAGAGATAAAGAAAACAGAATTTAACCAAAAACAAATCAAATTGTTTGTCTCTATTCCAAAGGAGGAAGGAGAGAAGTTACTATAGAATGAGTTTGAACGCCACTCGTCCAACGGTTTACTACTGCACACATTCGTTAAGGAGAACACAGATCGTTAATCTTGTATTTGTGTGTTTGCGCCTAACTTCACTTGCCTCAGTTCCCACTCCATCCGTTTGACAAAGCACAGTCCTTGTGTTTTCCTGCCCCATCTCCCCCTCCCTGTTCTCTCGCATTTTTGCTCATTCCGTAAAGCAGAGTACAAAGAACGCACCGAACTGCTTGTCCTCAACACCGTATACACACACACACACACGCACGCATTTACAAAACTCACCCTTCTTTGACGCTATTCGATTGGTTCAGCGGGACGGTGAGTCGATGGATCTGGTCTTCTCCGCCCATGTGATTGGTCCGCAATCAAACAGACCGGGACTCGAGTGAACAAGCACCACGCGTGAATTTAAGGCATGCGCGAACGTGGCAGGGGTGTGAATTGTTCTTGACCGGTGTGTTTTGCAATGGAGTTGTGAGCAACCAGTAGCAAACGGCTTCAAGTAGCCAAACCAGATCAGAATTCGTTGGCCTTCTGACACGATCGGTTGTACATTGTGGATTCCTAACACACAGAAGATCGTGCGGATTACATTGATCAAAAGTTAGTGAGTCACTTACCTACAAATGCAGTCTATCCACACTTGACGCTGTCACCCATACTGTGCATTTCGTTGTATCCGTCTTAGGCAAAAGTGCAGGTATTGTTCGTTGAACTTTTCGCATGTGTGCAAACGCCTTCGGTTCGCCAGAAAGAAGAGTGCATATTGAACGTCTTTCTGAGTGTGGTCCGACACCGGAGATTTTGAATATTTTAGTTGAATACTTCCCCCGTAGGACCCAATTTACTTCAGTTAATGACAGTGATCTTCCGTAAATATTGATTCTGATGATTTTCAGGATGCTATAACATCCCCTTTCCTTTATCCATGTTCACACAGAATCTCCAACTGCGACGTAACTTTATTGCTTGCGAATATGTGGGTCACGTGATACTTGATTGTCCATCCCTTAGACTAAACACGGTGAAATTGATAGAGTTGTCGTTGTTTAGTTTGTTTGTTTACAAGTATTTCGAAACATGGGATGGATTTATTGACAGGATAATGCGTGACCAAGTTCACTCCCTATTTCCCGAAATGATGAAAGCTGTAGTGAATCCCCAAACTTGCTCCAAATATGAGCTCTTTTCTGCACTTCCATCCACATACAGAAACAGTGTCATATGACACACCATCCGTCTCTTGGTTAATCGTACAATTATCACCAATCATCATGGGGAACGAATTTTCATTAGAATTCTATCTTGATCTACCCTGTCGAATTTATTTTTGCAATGTTTTAGATATATTTATGTGTAACGAGTTGTATATGAATAACTAGCCAAAATTTACCAGAAGCATATAACCGGTTTCGTGGACCTTGCCGCTCGTCAGGTATGTGTATCCATCTGGTCATTCTAATATATGTTTGTCTCAAATCAATTTCCCGAGCTTCAAATGAGATTTGCGTTGCCTAACTCACTTTGCGAGTTCAAGTATGAGGATGACCAGACAGTAGATTAACGGAGGCGCATACCTGACGAGCAGTAAGGAAAGTGAAACCAGTCGTGGGCTTCCGTGAAATTTCGTTCCTTCATTCACATACTAGTCATCAAGTGTATTTACGGAGCATTTCACAGTAAATGGCATCTGACTGACTCTGCAAAACTTTCCTGGAATCACTTTACAGAAGATTACTGGACACAAGCCTAGCAAGCGGCAAGAACTGCGACGCCGACCAAGTGCTTTCTGTGAAATTTTATTGAGTCGTTCAAATACCACTTACTGTTATATATATATATATATATATGTGCGTCGTAGAAGTTCCAAAACTGCTGAGAAGTCACCCTTTGAGTACATAAGCTGCTTCTTCACTTGACTTGGCTAACATTTCTTTTTACAGTTCAGAGAATTCACACATGTGCTCGTTTCGTACTTTATCAGGGGTACTACACCTATTTTGGAATCACGGAAATAGGGGATCTTGTCAAATTTCCGCCATGAATTACTGCATGCGGTCAAACAAATTACACCCTGTGGTTACAAGGATTTATTTATGACCAGTCTATAATAGGTTGTCGTTGTGGTGATGGGACTGGAAGTGAAAATAGGACAAACTATTCTTACTCAAATAAATTAACCAAACAGTGTACTATTCAAATAAGTAGGTATATTCTTATTAGTCGAATGATTTTTATCCTATTCACCAGCTCAATAATATGGTAACAGATATATTTGGCCACCTGCTCTAGCAAAGTCAAGTCAAGAGTGTAATTTATTCATCCATTGTGGACGAACTTTTCAGTGAAAAGAATGCTATCACTTTTGCTTTGGCATACACACTACTCAAATGGATTTAAATATATGACAAATGGCGAATAAATAATAATGAGGAGAGACCGTGAACGCGTAGAAAATGCAGAAAATGGCAGCAAAAACGTGAAAGGTAAGGTACAGCGGAGTTATGAAAAACTGTGGTGTGGATTTTTAACGGTTTAAATTGCAGGTGACAAGTGGAAATGGAGCGAGAGCGGTTGAGTGTTAAAGATGTGATGCATCAGACAAGCTTAAGTCACAGACGGTCGCAGGCCTCAAGGTGTTGGTTGACAATTGAGTCGATCAGAGCCTCATCAGGCACAGCTTCATATGTAGAGATGCTTTTCAGAGAGCGTCTGGTCAATATGCAATCATCAGTCAATAGACCGGAGAGGATGACGGAGGAGCAGTAGGTTCAATGACATTAAAAGCACGAGAAAATAAATTTATAAATGACATGCAATGGCCCCTCAGTTGTCCGTGTGAACTTTAACAGATCAGCTTTTCAACTTTAAGAAAGCTGATGCCATTTAGTCTAATGTGGTTCTCTAATCCGAGTAGTACAAGTAGAATCACTGTTTATCAACATCTCGTTATGGCTCTTCATGACCTTACCCGTTCCACTTAGAAAGTAGAGTTGGTAAATTAGGTTATTTTGATCTGTTAAAAAACAACCTAACCGTGCATAGTTATCGAACTTAGCAAACTCAACTCATTCGGTTTTCTGGGTTCCACGAGTAACGCTATCCGAACTGTACCATCAATTTGTACAGCCTTGTGTACATGGGGTTCCTTTACTGTTTTCGGGCTGCACATCTCGTCAACCGGTGAATAGAATAGCCATCGCCATTTCAGTTCAGACCGAACCCGGGCAAGCAGTTACCGAACGAAGCACGCATGCACACACACAAATACAAAATAGTTTATCTCCACGTTTGGTTTTCTCGGGGTAGATGTTTGATTTTACCGATCGATAGATTAGGGATAACACCTTAAAAAAATCAATGCACAAAACTGTTGTCCAACATCAACCCATAGTCCACATTCGGTCTGATTTTCTTCTTGTTTTATTTCATTTCATTGGCAATTAACGGGATAGGAATTTATTCCCAGAAAGAATCTTGCACTTTCGGTTTAAAAACTACCACAAAAATTCGATTTACTTACAGAGACAGTCAGGAAATTGTTTAGAACTTCACGTCTGGTTGGTCTCACATAAAATTGGCACCGTGTGCATGTGTTATTTGTTTTCTGCGCTCATCTAAAAAAATTCCCAATTCATAGTTATATTCACTCAATATGATGACTATCGGTCGTGTAGTTTATGGGTTAAGGGATTCAGCCTCCACGTCAAAAGATTCTTGGTTCGAGTCACAACAGAAAGTTATGCATTGTTAATGAGTTCTGACTATAACGAAAATTTTGCACAGAGATTGCTGTTTTTTAGTTATTCAACAAGAGATGAATGTTTTATTTGTGAATCTTTTAGGATGATAAATGGAAATTTCATGAGAAAGTTCGATCAGTCAATAAACCAACTGATAAGTGATCACAGCTATTTACGTTTCTCAGATCATCATACACAGTTGAAAAATAAATGGAACGTAATAGGATTAAAATCTGTCCGCCCCATTTTTGTATATTTTATCGTAACCTCGGAATTTCACTTTTAAATTTAGCTACTATAGAAAATGACTCGAATGTTTTCTTTACGTATCCCAAGATGACATAACTAAAAATGTGTAGCATATTTTGTTGAAAAAGACTGGAATTGTTCAACTGTGCAACTAACAAAATCTTGTGCTCATCTAAACTAAGTGTTCTGAGACTAGAAGACTGTATTCAGTTTTTGTTCGGGAGAAACACTCATAAAATTAATGCTGTTATCCATATAACACATAAGGTAACCTCTATCCTCCGATTTGCTTTAAAACTCACGTGCATACAGATCTGAGTAAGACTCAATCGATAATTCGGTGATCTGTTTTGGATTTTTCAAATGTGGAAGAGCAACTGGAAAAACAATTCACCAAATATTCATACCCCTCAAGATAGAAAAACCGTAACAGATGGTACTGTTGACTTTCTTGACTTGGTGTGTAAAGCGGATCACATACGGAATCTGCCGACCATGTATTCATTTGTTCTTTTTCTTCTTAGNCTTAGTCCGGAACTGTTGTCTGTTATTCGTTCGCCAAGTCCGAAAAATTGAGGAAGGCCAACTGTGGTTTGATCGATCCCAAATTACAATTCGGTCCTCGAAAATAAATAGCTGGGAAAAAATCTGGGCCAGAAAATAGGGGTATGCATGTGCTCAAAATAGTCTCCCAATATGTTCTTCCAAACAGCTTCAGTTTTTTTCTTTTACTCACGTAGGGATTCTCGAAGAGAATGGATAACGTTTTTTAATCAATGTTGTGTAAACCCGACAAAGAACAATGGGCAATTGTTTCTGTTTAGAACAACACCGCACAGACCCCGTGTTTGTGAATTCTGGAATGGAACAAAAAACATCTTCAATGAGCAATGTTCCATTTCTTTTACCCTCCGTTGGAGCGATACCCTCAAAGCATTGGAATTTTGGTGTAGCTAAATTACCACTATGATGATGATGATGATGATGGTACTGGTGCTGGTGGTGGTAGTGGTTGACGTCAAGTGGTTTAATTCTCTACCATCGACTTACCATGGACCTCGTGGTACGAGATTTGAACACTACTTCACTCTGTCTGTCTTTCAGTTTAATGCTATGCTTGTCTCATTTTTATCTCAATCTGTTTACCGTTCCGAGTTCCACAGCTCAGATTGTCGGTTCCCAGATTCAAACAGCAGGTCCTCTAGACTATGAGATTAATCCCTTTTGAATGAAACAATAATGAAATTGCACGATCACAAGGGACAGAGTAGTAAAGTATTCGGAATTCGTGGTGGGGTTGGTGGTGGTGGTGGCATTAGGTGCTTGTTATTTAAGCCATCTTATGTATCCAGAATTGGGGACGGTGAAATGAACACTTCACGAATCCATTAGTTTATAATAAATCAAGACGAACCTCAACTCCAAGCTCTAAAGCTATCCTGTCATAGAAGCCAGCTGAGATGGTTAGGATCTTAACCACCAAAACTGTACTACCACTTATGCACATTTGTTCAAAAACAGCACTCGAAGACTTGTTCCGATTGGTCCGTATAATGCAGATTAAGATCGCGAGGAATGGGATAGCATAAAGTATGGAGCCATTTTGCAGCCCCCTGAAAAATTCCTGTTAACCAATCAGTACTTTAATCTTGCCATCCATCCACCACCAGTCAGGTCAGTTGTTTCGTTATCTCAGCTACATTCTGAAAACTGAAACCATGTGATCTTTATTCCGGACCAATAGATATAGCATACAGTAAATAATTGCGATATCTTACCAAGCCATCCTTTTTGTGTTACACAGGCGTCACTTTTGTTTTGTCAAAAAGTGATTCAAACCACATCGTACATCCGACCAACTACTCATGGGTGGTTGTCATATGATCCTCGTCCGTGTCCACCTTTACGAAGCCTTCGTGTACAATTTCATGCAACGACTTAAGAAGGACCCAGTTAACTTATGGATGAAAGAAAGTTTAAGAACATCCTCGGTTACCTTCACCATACATAATTCGACAGAATGTTGATTGGCAACCATTTATGCAATAACTCATATTAGGAAAGTTTCCGACTAGATATGTTTGGTTAACGAAACCAATTTGTCGCATAAACGCGGTGTCATTATTGGGCTCTCCGTATGACATCATCACATTTCTGTTTTACGTGTACAAACATTCACGGATTGGCCCAAGTTGTGTCCTATCATACTTTGGTGAATAGACCGTGATATGTCTAACAATGAGGATGTGATTTAAGGTATCCTTAACGTCTGATGACAGAAGTATATTTTATGGGGAAACAATTGATCCAGTAATTGCTTTCTTACAGTGGTAGTGAAGAGTGAATCAGTCATAACTGATGAGACAATGAGACAATTTGAGAGTTGACAGAGTAGAATAAAAACACTCGGTAGGTCGTTTCAGTTTTTGTCTCTTCCACCGAACCTTCTCGATGAACATATAAAAAGATTGCATGCGAACTGCCCCTGGAGAGTTTCGTACGAAATAAATGTAGTTTTTTCCACTTTTAATCCCAAAATGATCAAGGTACGGGGTCTTACTTATTTATTGTTGCTTTTCGTAGAATCTAGATAAAATTATGCGGCCAGTGGCATTACATTCTGTGGAAAAGCGAAGAACGATATAAATTTAGGCGACAAAGTAAGTGCAACCAAGCGGTTATACATTCTCTTGATATAAAATGAGCTGAGTATATTTCATTTGGCTTCCTATACATGTTCACGTAGGACAAGTAAATTGCTGTTCGTGTCGAATATGAGTTTATCATTACTATGTCAACGCTTCCCCTGTAATACCCCTCAACCCTCCCATGTGATACATTCACCCCGTCGGATTTACTTTTGCACGTTCAGTCCGGAAACAGTTTAGAAGATCACGTGTCTTGAATGCCAGTTGCAAGTGTGTCACATAACACGAGGTCACATGACGTAATACCAAGCCTATTGCGTAAAATAGATTCATCTAAGGAGGACTATTATTATTGGCAATTCTATGCAATTGTAATTATTGAAGTCATCTGTGGTCAGGTTACGTAATCAAGAGAATGGTGGATGTATGAAGCTCAAACGGGTGGTACCGAAACAGACAGCATTACGTCACTCTTGAAATCACTTAGTTTAAACATGCCACAAAAATTTGTCCACGTCTGAACCCCCCCCCTAAGGGAGAGTAACACCACACGGATGGAGGAATAGAATACTGGTTAAATTAGGCACGTGTGAATGCTCATGTCAACTTTCATCAAAAACAGTTCATACTGGGGTCAGATTTTAGTAGGTCTGTTTTGGGACGGGGAGAGAGTTAAAAGGAACGGATCCCATCTGGGGCGTTTATGTATTTAATAGGAGGAGGTGAAAGGGTTAGCGAGGCCGGGGGGGAGGGTAAATGCACAAGTGACACATACACACAAGGTTCTCATATCGATTTTACCTGAATGTTCACGTTTTGCTTACAAGCTGATCAACTGACACCAGCACCACCTTCATTTATCCGCATACCGTCCACGGTGCGAATGTATGAATCGAGTATTACTCCAGAATCATCATAATAGTATCTGATACGATCACAAGATAAATCCAACACCTCAGAATCCGCATCAGAAATTGCTTTTTACAATTCGAAAATTAATATTTACGATTCTACTTTCGGGGGATGGACTTGATTAGGTACTCATTTATTAGACTTCCACTTACTGCACGTGAGGAAGTCATGATACGCAGTTTTTATGATACACTGCTTGAGTCTTTCAAGCTTAAGGCTGGATAGATGAATATTTAGTGAAAACTACCTCAGGTGTAGAAATAAAATCGATGGAACTGGAGCAGCTTGGTTATCCAAACCCTTTTACAACCATGAGAACATAACTTGTAACACAAAATCACCACTATTTCGGATGAATTACTCAACCTGTCTGATTTCAGCTCTCATTCAACTGGTCCTTTTCGAGTAACTTTTTAATCACAATGCTCACTTAGATAAGTAATAGATAGAAAATCAGTTGTACTGACTAACTCCTGATCCACTTTGCAGTACGTCAGATTGGATTGTATAATCTGTCCTAACTTGTCGATGCGAAATTTTCAAATTCCGTCCCATTTGTAGTCGAATAAACTAAAAATTTCTGAAGTATGAATAACGAAGTATCAAACGAGTTTCGGTCAAACTGTAATATTTTTTATCGATTGCACTATGGTTTTTGAATTTCAGCCGGTTCGGATTAGCCAGTGAATAAGAGCTGGTTAGCGGCAAAATACCGCTGTTTTCAGTCTGTTTCATCGGGTGACTTACCTGTACATGAGCTCAACTGCTTTCCGATTACCAGTTGAGTAGTCACTGTGTATAATTGTGGGTGATGATACGTCGGCGAGTTGTTGCTATCCTCGGTATCGTTTGCATCCTTGGCTGCTCTGTCCCCATTATTTTCTTTTTACAGACAGCATTTTTCAATTACACGAGGCTTTATTGCCTTCAACTATGCTGATGATGTATTGACTGATTGACCGACCCCTTAGCGTAACGTTCAAGGTAGTTCTGATAATCTTCATGCTTCATCATTACCCAGTTCTCTTGTGGTTTGAAATCATCAAGTACCTTTACGTCCCCCATCAGTTTCATCCAGAACCTTTCCTTGTCTGCTCACTTTAAAAAAGCATTTCACAAAAGTCCAGTTCCAGGAAACTAGCTGTTCCCTGAGACATTGCTCTTCAATTTGTGATGGCTCAGACTCTTTCTTAAGCGTTACACAGTTCTCCTTTGGTTTCAAAGAAATATATGTGTTCTTCAAATCCCTAAGGCCTTTGTTCCGAGATAGTAGCAAGAGATATAATCATTGATTTTTTGTTTCCGAATATGTATCTGTATGTGATGTGCATATGGATAGGATAACTCGTGATGAAGAGTACGGTCTGCATCACGAAATCATGAAAGCTGACTCAAATCCCCGAATAGCCACTCCTCTCTACGCATAGATTCATAAACGAAAACGGTGCCGTTACAAGACCTGTTCATATTTTATCTGACCGTACGGCAATCCTCTCTTACTTGCCTTAAGGAACGACTCCTGTATTTTAGTTTTAGCTTTCATATCGATGTATACATATGTCCATTTTATTACATTCTTAAGCTGTTGAAAATTCACCCACTGACTGCATAAAGTATTCGTTGACCTAGTTTGACTCGATCATTAGTAGTGACGATTGCTCCAACATATTCCTCAAACAATTATATCAATCAGATACGCATGGTCAAACATCTCCGCCAAAACATCTTCATTTGTATCTTGAGCAGAGCTGGTCTCGAAAAATCTCTATGACGACGGTTTGCTTGATCGATCAATACCGCAGAAGCACAGTAAATGCACTATCATTTGCTTCAAAAGAAATTTCGCCCATCTGTTCATATACTACTTCCTACATGCACAAAACTTTCGTGTGCAGAATAATAAAATCAACGTCTTTAGTTTCTTCGCATCGCCCGATTTTAGTTCCTTGCTTGCATCTCAACATACAGTACCCGGATTTCAACTGATAATTAGAACACAATGGCCGGCTAAGTTGAATTCAATCATTTATCTGAAACTGGTCGTTCCACTGTGCTCAGTCTACGCGATGAAAATGGCAATGGCGATGAATGTTGGCGACTTTCCGTCACGATCAATGTGGCTGTACTACCATCTGACAATCTTTCTGGAGGGTGCGAACAGGATTCCACTCCAAAAGCTAACGAGTGGTTATGTGGGTGAATTGGTGAGAGAAAGAATGCTCAAAACACAGTTGGTTTGATGAGAACTTGGTGAATGGAAGGGGTGGGTCAAATGAATCACATTGCAAAAAAACCAATTGTACGATCGAGTATATATCAACGTGTGTGTGTGTGTGTTTGTATGTGTGGGCAATGCACATCTCCGTGTGGACGGAGAAATCGGCGCACCGAAATGAGCAGACCACGATGTGCCACTAACTTGTTCAAGCGATTGAAATCTCATCTAATCTACTCTGGTGTTTTTTACCTAAGCTGTGGCACAATAAAGACATTTGTTAAATCCACCACTGCGAGCAATATCAGGGGACGCTCAGGGCCATCAATTTGTCTCAGGGAAGATCGAACTACGACAGTGAACATTTCAATCCACAAATTAAGTGTGTGTTTATCTGTGTGCATGTGTATGGGTGTGGGTAGGCATTTCTTCACTTCTTCAGTTCACGGCTCGATTGATGGAGTTCGGTTCCGGTACGTATATGGCTTGGTGGGAGATCATCGATCGGGATGATCTAGAGGGACAGTACAAAGGCGGAGAATAGGTGTACAGGAAACAAAGCATGCAAACAATCGACTGTTAAAAGTGCATTTGATTCATATATCCTCATGGAGATTAATATAGCATCTTCACTAACATGGACGGTTAAATGGGACGGATAAATAGTCCTCCCAGGTGTTCAACATCAAAAACACTACTGTTCGATTTACTTCATTCTCAAATAGATTAATAATAGCTTTGAAACAGGGCTACATTTTTCCCGAAATAAGACAATAACATTGTTTGTTGCTCGAAGATCATTCGCGATTGCTCCTCAACATACATTTTTGGCATTGGGATTGATCAATAGTTTTCTATCAAATTTACTCATAACTTAAGGCAGACTTCTTTAAACTGTACGGATATATTCTTGTATACGTAAAAGAAGGGCTTCATTACAACAATGAGGGATTCTATCGCTATATGTTCATGATTAATGACAGACAACCTGAGCATCCTGGTTTGAAACGGTATCAAAGTTTATCTCTAGATAATGGTTATTTATGATCCAATCACATTTTCCATTTCTTGAAGGTTCACCTTTTTTGGTTCCTCACTCCAAGCACGTGCTGTATCATAAGATGTGTTTCATGTGCTTGCATCTTACATCACACTGGTGACACACCTCACTAGTGATCGTTTCACATTGACTTCTAAAAGTCTCTTGAACATCCTAGTAGTATTACCACTATGGATTTGGTCCACTTAAAGACCCAGAGGCTGTAATTTGAACACAAAGGCAACACAAACCCCGCACTATGTTGACTTCACTGAATACATCTATGCTTTTCGGTCGAATCTATGAGCACGTATTAAAGCATTTCGACCATCGTGGATACCACTACATGCCAGATTTGTAACCAATCCCGCAAATGTCCATCAAATTGGTTGTGTTAGGACCTTGCAGTTAGATCTTTCATCCGGTAGTCAATTACTAATACTTCGCGTCTAGTCCGGTACACTTTCAACGACAGTGATAAATGAGCATTATGTCCTGTGGCATTAAAGTGGTATAAGCTGGTAAAAGTTGGGCCGGATGATTCAGGTGGTTCTCGCTTCGGATTAATGTCTCTTTGCCTGGGTTCGATTCCCAATAGACTCGGTGATGATTTCGATGTTTGATAATTGTACACACATCATTAACTTCTGCCGGTTCTATCACAGACAAAATTGCTGTTATTTTTTCCTATCAAGGCCAATACAGTGTGCATTGCTTCCAAGGGTTTTCGGTGATGAGTGACAGGTCGACTCAGCATGACGAACTCAACCTCATGTCTTTCAGTTCTGAAGAAAACAGAGCTGTTCCAAAATGATTTTTCCATGTATTCCAAACCTTTGGACAGATTACTCACACTGAGCCGTGTAGTCACTGGGTCTGAATCTCACTCATAACATCCTTCCATTCTTGTTATTGACTTTGGAATCATCGTTGATGGAACGAACAAAGATTGCCTCGTGCCGTTAATTTCATGCTAACGTTTTTAACGACACTATTCTTTTAGTTTAGCTATTGAGGTTTCCTGTTTCTATTTTGAAATAGCTCTCCATCTTTTGACCGATACCTGGAGTGGTTAGTTTGAGAACTATGTACGGTATTAGTTAATGTTAGTAAGTTGTGTGCTGATTAAGTCACCCATTTCATTTGGAATGATGCTAATCATCAGTTATATTTGATTTGTGCAATCTGACAGTTTAGTCAAAAGAAATTCGGATGTTCTTATTTCTTACTAATTATATCATTCCATTAAAAATATGAGCTTGGCATGCAATTTAGACAATAATAGGGGAATATCCAGCAGTGGTGAACGAGCAGTGGGTGACTGAAATAAGGGTCATTCCTGATGGTTCGTCTAGCATCAGTGCATGTCTATTGTAATGTGCAAAGCAAACTACTCAAAGTAAGAATTGTCTCCCTACATAAACTATTGTGAACTATAGTAATGTGACGGGACATTTCGCGTGTCAATATATTATGTCTCATTGTCTTGAGTTGCACCAGAATCCGATACGAAAAGTACTTGAGTGATAAATACGAAATGGGAAAGGAAACGATCCAAGGTTGATATTGTTCGGAGAGACCATGAGGTGTCACAGTCACGCGGGGAAAAAGGTTGAAAAGTGAACAATTTCCTTGATATATTGGTGAGGAGAGCACATTGAGGCAGCAGATATGGATGAGCAAGTGATCTAGGGTTTTTCCCATGCTCACTCGAGTAACACGGTAAAACACTCAATTGGTGACTTTGATGAAAGTAGTTGATTTGTGCAATCGGCTGCGGGGTAGGAGTTGCTGAACATGTTACCACACGGTGCATCCACGTCTGTGTGTGGAAAAATGTCACACCTACAAAATATTCTGTTGAGTGTTGCGGACAATACGAATTGACTCCTTGGTCACTGCGAAAAGAAATTGAAACCGGGATGCAACAGAACTTGTGTGTGACTGCTTTTGGGGGATGAGATAAACGTTTTGTCCGAATAAACGCTTTTTACTGTTTTTCATCTCACTACAGCCGCTTTTCTCCCAAAAAATGCACTTTGGGTAAAAAGATGGGGTATCTTACTTCATCTGAACGAATCGTGCACAAGCCCATCTGATCGCCTAGAACTCTGCTCACAATTCCACAGTTAGCGTGATTACAAGACTGGATTTTCGTGAACCCTACTCTATTAAACTTCATCCGGATCCGAGGCATGATTCTCTCTGTTATTGATTGGATTTCTGAAAAAAGCGAACAACGGTGATAGGTGATATTTCGTTGTTTGTTGAGAAGTCGCTCTTTAACCTGTCCAACCTTCAGAAGGAGATGTGTCTCACCCGGTTCAGAACGCGCACTCCTATTAGTGCACGTGATTTTGAATATTCGACAGCAGATAAAGAAGGTCTATTGTCATCGAAAGACGCGCTCCGAGTTTGTCATGTATCGATGTCGCCCTCTTGGAACACAATAGGTTGATATCGTGTGTAGCGATCGAGTTAAGTTTTAATCACAACTGACGAATGAATGAATAAGAGTCAGAAGATCAGAGGGACTTATGTACACAAATGGATACAGTAAATTAACACTACAGGGATACGAGGAGCGTTGTAATTTGTGAGAAACCACTGAGCCTGATCTAGGAAGAGTGAGTTAGTTTTCATCTACGTGGGGCATTTGCCTTGTTCTGCTCGGAGGTGAACATTCGACAGAAGCCACATAAATAAAAAAGCAAAACAGTATGCTGAGAAAAAGCAAAAAAGACAAACAGCGATGATTATTTCAGCTTGTTTTTCAGTTCATTGTAAATACGTTTATCGCTACACACGAGATCAATCCATTGTGTTCCAAGTGGGTGACAGCAATACATCGAAGCGCGTCTTTCGATGACAATCGGCCTTCTTTATACAGTATTCAAAATAACGTATCTGTAGCACTCTTATTTTTGCACGTTCTGTACCGGGAACGGCACATCTCTTCCTGAAGAACGGTTAGGTTAGAGAGTGACTTCTCAACAAAAAATTAAAATATCGTCATAGTGGTCTGCTTTTTCCAGAAAATCAATCAAGAGGAGAGAGAACTCATCATGTCCTGAATCCGGATGAAGTTCAACAGAGGAGAGTTCACGAAAATTCAGTCGCATATTCACGTTAATTGTGGAATTGTGCGCACAGTTCTAGGCGATCAGATGAACTTGTGCGCGATTTGTTCTGGTGAAATGAGGTACCCCATCTTTCTGCTAACAGTTTATTTCAATATATCCAGTTTGAATAAATAACGTTTATATGTATCGTAAAACCTTGACGAATATTGCAGAAGTTGTTCATGATTTTTATAAATTACCATATCATTTTAGTTTAAGGTGTCCTAGTATCAAGTTCATGTATCCTGGTTCTATGTACGCAATAAATTGATGTTATGACATTTTAAACTGAAAAGGATACAGGCACTTTGCTTGATACTTCTTAGTAACAAATACAATAGACAATAATAACGGAATGTATGTGCAACATGTACAACTAACTTCCATGAGCAGCCATTCAAACTTCCTTTAGAAGTTACCAATTTCTCTAACAAAGATAAATGTTGACAAAGTATTAAAAATCGGTTCTCTTAGCTCACCCAGGTTGACTTAATTCATTTTCGTTCGTTCGCCTTTGCAGACGTTTCATCAAAAAACCGAAGTAATATCATCGGTGCTTGTGGAGTGGTAAAAGCTTAGGGAACAGGCAGAAATGAAGATGGATGTGTTAGTTTTCAGTTAATTTACCTTTGGATATTTAATCTTTGCTTCCCTCAATTTTTTCGAAGTTTTATTTATTACCTGTGTAATGAGGTCGCCTAATGAACCCAACCATTCATTCTGGATTTTAGCATCAATTTGAGTAAACTTACTATAAATGCGATAGAAATCTCTGTGCTGAACAGCAAGGAGCACTGAACCGATGTTTTATCCTGCTTCGGACAACTTTACTCTCGCATACAGCAGTACTGGTAACTGAAAATACAATTCTAATAACCGAACTTTATTCCCAATGCAAACAATTGTTCGCCTCTGAACGCGTGTTCTCATTCTCAATTTCTTTTTCTTCATAGCTCAAAGTGATACAAGAAGTTAGTGACGACCATGAGTTCCGACTGTTCCTTGGCCAGCAAATATCAAACAGTTCTTCAACTATACCCCTCTGCCAGTCCCGTGGGTCAACAGTTTCCAAATTATACAAATGCAGACAATCCGCATACATCGGAACGCCCGATCGAGACTGGCTTCCAACCACATTCACCTCTGTCTTCTGATGTGCAACCAGACCAATTGATCAAAGTGGAAAATATCACACCAAGCAAACCGGGGTCCAGCGATTGGAGTGGGACACTGAGTCAGACGGCGAATCCGTCGGAGTTAAGCCAATTCACAACTGATTCGAATGTGACAACCGATTGCAGAGATGTCACTATAGAGACCAGTGAATCTGTTTCACAATGGGTCAACAATTCCCTCGAAGAGGAAACCTCGACGCTTGATCTGATGACTGACCCCAATTCCAGTTTGTCACTATGGACAACCTGCAGTCTGCCGAAACTTCCCTTCCATTCATCTCGCATCAATGACCCAAGGTTCACATTCCCAGAAAATCTGACTACGTCACCCCTCAGTCCATCTACCCACGTGGACCAGGACCTGGTCTCAGAAAACACACAATCCTCCTGTTTCCCTCTGATCGGTTATTCCCGTATGAACTATCCATCACGTCAGACAGCACCAGGTTCAACAGTCAATGCGGAACCAGGTTTTTCAGAACTACATCCCGCTTGTGAGCCGGCTGCTACTTCTCGACCTCAATTTGTACCATCACCACATTCATCGACTACCTCTGGAGAGCATTCGACCAAGAGACATGGAATTTCAGAATCATTCGAAGCGAATCCTATGGTGACTTTCACGACGACATCTTCCGCCAGTGAACAGACTACTCAAAAGCTATGTACTTCCTCTTACAACGTATCCTATCCTCCACCAGTTGCTTCAAATCTTTCGGGTTATATGAATTCAGACTACCCGTGGGACCGTCCATTTTTGTCGAGTGAATCGATTTCGGACGAGACAAATCTGTACTCGACGGAAGCAACTTCATCATCCATGTATGAGTCCGTGACGTTTGAAAATAATGCTAAATCACCCTGTCTAACAGCTTACTCAGGTAATGATTCATACTATTCTTGTCATATTTGCTGAGTCACTCAATACATATATGCATATGCACGAAAAATAATCGACATCAGATGATAATAATAATAATAATACAAATGTAAAGGTGACAACATTAGATATGAGGATGGATTTGCCTCATGTCAACAGTGCACTGGATTCTGGTGATCTTCTTTGACCTCTATTTCAGCGAATTTAGTCACGTGTTGTTATATTTTGAAATCGTGAAAACTTGTCTGACATATGTATCTATTTCTATTTCAAATCAAATCGAATGTGATCTGGTTCGCAAAAAAGTACTGTCCAATGGAATATGTCTCCGTCTATAGTTCTTGTTTTGTTCCGGTTAATATTCTGAAACTCCTAAGTAACAACCACCGATTGTCTTCTCTCGGGGATTGACAATCATATGGAATACGGCAGAAGTATTAGGGGCATTCAGGACATATTCTTTTGATTATTTTCTCGGGGGTGTGAGCACCGAAAGTAAGTATTTACACCCAAGAAACTGTACTAATGAGAATGCTCATGTTGTTCACAGACACACGTAGGCACGCATGATCCTATATTTCAACACCGGCTATCAATGCCATAATGAGGCAGATCAAATTAATTGTGAGAAACTTATTGACCAAGCATTCACTCACAACTGTAGAAAACTTGCGTTCTGAGCACGGTACGAAAATCGGGTTCCAGCTTTACCACCTCAATACAGAGGGAGCAAAGCCTGCGGTGCAGTGTACGCTTTTTGTTTGTATTACAAACACACCAACCCTTTTTCTTCAGTCCGGCTATTCGCGTCCCAAGTTGTTCACTCTACTCCACCGATCCCATGACGGCGGCCCTTGTGAGTTCACCACAAACAGCAAATCCGACAGGCGAACGAGCGCCACAAACAGTTCGGCGTTTCACAAGCGCATGCGCGAATATACCCCAGCTTCAAACTCAACAATGTCCCGTCCTCAGTTGAGGCTTGACCGTGGCGACCTAGCTACCTCCCTGCCTGCCACGGTTGCGGTGTGTTTACCCGCACTGATAAGGCGAGTAAACACACGCATGTAAACGCCCGCTCGCTCGCGCTCACGCCTATGAACGCCGCGGAAATGACAGGCGAACGGGCTGGCAGAAGCATTATTATTCACAAAATCAGTCTTTAGACAACAGCCACCATGACATCAATGTTCGCCAATGCAAACGGCTCTGAGGTTAGTCAGGTTGTAGCGCCAACGATCCACCTATCCATCTACACACCCACCCATTCACCAGTTCGCTTATTTGTGAACAACCGCACGCGCGTGCGCGCAAGTGTATGTAGTGTCCAGCCCTAGCTTACGATCACCCCTCCCTTAATCACCCCCGTCTGAATACTTTTGTGTCACTTGTTTGTGTGTCCGCCCACCAGCTAGTTCGTACACATGCGATGGTGGCGGAAGACAAGAGTACGGTGGTCTTCCACCTAGCCCGGAGTTGAACGTGCTCCCTCTCTCTCTCTCACACGCACGCACGCACACACACAAAAACAAACAGCTATGATGTTGAAAAACTATTATTCATGTCCCTACTGGATCTGATGAATGAGACGGGCGTAAGCCACCATGCATCAACTCGGCCTGAAGGTGGTGGCGGGAAGAGAAGCATACTAGCTCCCTCACTCGACAACCTAACCGATGCCCTATTATTCTTCCTGTTCGTACATTCATTCATGTTAGGGCTATGGAGTCTGATTGTTTCACTCAGCCTCCTCTATAACTTGATCAACCGATCCTTTAAATTTTTTACCAAAGGGACTGAGGTCTGTCACGTGACCAAGCAACAGTTTAATCGATCTACTGCATCTATTTCGAGGTGTGACCATACGTCCCGAATAAACAGTTTGACCGGCAGATGGATTCCGGGTGCGTGACTGACGTCAACATGAGTTTATTTCGACTTGGAACGTGAATCTAACCTAGTGTCGTGGTCGATCATAAGAAGTGACAAAAGATTGATTCGCTTCACATGTTGTTTTGAAGTGGACACTGTTGACCAAAGCAAAGGAAACTGGCGTTCGGTGGAACCAATCTGCAAATAAATCTGAAATACCGTGATCGGTACACGGGTTACTTTGAAACAGATTTGACGAATTTATCGGCTTCGGTTATTTTGAGCAAAAGCTCAGCTTGCTGCTCTATTATCGTATGATGACAGATTACTACTAGTCTGGTGTTTTAGTAAGTGTGGTTTACCATATTTGCTCGGTGTCGATTAGAAGAGAAAAAATCATGATTAGTTTCATAGGGCTTTCTACTTCTAATCGGTTCCCGTCCCCCCATTCTGTCCAATCAGAACACGGGAAAAGTCGTGGCACGACGGAGCCCGAAAACACCGAAATAATTCAATGTGTCCAGTGTGGTATCTGTGGCCCGACGGGCACAGTCGGTTGGACGCGAGATCCACGAACAGAATTGTTTCTCTGTTCAGCTTGTGGTCTGTCTCGTCAGTGCAGCACAAAAGAGACCGATTCAGAAACAATCACGGATCAGTATACGATGCGGCCAGCCGGTTCACCTGCATACGTGGCCCTCGTGCATGAATCATCTCGGCCGGGACGAACCAGCCATATTCCTTCTTTATATGGTAGGCGATTGAATTCGAACAGGTTGATTGATTGATTTGTAACGAGCTGTTTTTACCTTCTCAAAAAGGTTAAAATGACTTGTGTGCTATATCCGAGGATGATTAAAACTATAAAAATGTTCGACATTTATACAGGTTCACCGCAATCATGGTTTGCATTCATTGATACATTATCTGGATTCAAAATAGTGTGCCTACAGGTTTTTCTGATATGGTTTTATTCGAATGACAAATGAGAAGTAGATGCACAAACGACTGTGTGATTCGCACGTATATTTTCGGGCTACATTTTGGGCTAAAAAGACCTTGTCAACACATTGTGTTCTCGTCTGATTCCTACTTCATTTTCTTTGTCTCCGCAGAATCCAATTCCTTTTGTCCAAACCAAAGCCACACAAATTCCTCCACATCAGATGTACCCGAATCCACTTTTCCGGATTTCATTCATTCAAACTGCATACCGCATGACTCATCCAGTTTGCCCGATTCGATCCCGTACCAGAACTATCCCACATATCCATTTGACTCGATCGGAATGAGGACACAGGGCTTCGGATGGACCAATGACTGGGAATATCCTCGACTCTTGCAAGCAACCAAATCCAATACATTCCAACCAAATGAGCTAATAACCAACTGGAGGTTTTCATCTCTATCAGTTGGTGGGACAGAGGTCACAAATACTATTCCAAATCCTTACTACTTCCCAAGTGTTAACGCACAATCTTTACCGGGGACCACATCGGAACTGGGAAATCGAACTGATATTCGGACCTTTCGGGACTGTCCCGTGGGTTCGAACAATCAACATGAAGAAAGATGCACAACCTGGAACAAGCACCGTTCCGATGTCGGTTGGGAATGCAACAGTCAGAACCCATTTGGGCTGTTTAGTCCGCCATTTTTGCCTCATGTGCCAAGTCGATCGAAGACGACAGCAGATGTATCCGGAAGTGATAGTGGACAAGTAAAACTGTCCGGTTGGGAAAGGTTACCTCGACTTAATTCCATCTCGTACGGGATGAATGCATTACGTCATTCAAAGGATGACCAACTGGTAAGCCTGAAGCATATGCGAATTTTTAACTTGAATCAGAGATGAATAACGTAACAAGCTAGACCTCCAAATAATCCGGACGTTGAACGGAAAGGTTTATGATGGAACTGTTAAAATTGTAATTTCTGTAAACAAATAAACCGAATGCCGAGATTCCAGATAAAATAACACACCCTTTAGAGTAATCTTTTTACCATCCAAGTGCAAACTTATTAACACTGATTACAAGCATTAGAAAGTGGTTGTTTCTTTGTGTATGACGATAACTGAAGAATTTTTGTCCAAGTTAAGCTAATAAGGATAGAAACACATGAGCGTCATATGAGCACAGTATCAATTGTATTCATGCCAGAAGATCTTGTCGCGCACCGCGTCAACCATAAAACAGTAAGCATACTTGACGGAAGTAGCATTCCCATATTTGATGGACCGTTTGCATGCACAAGGGCGAAGGTTTAGAAGGCGATCAAGATCCTGGCGTATCAATAGCTATGGTGAATTTGGATTCGGTGCAAGCGGAGTAATTTTGTGATTAATTGTGTCTGACATTTAATTTACAGTTTCTTGTGAGAAATAGCGCGGGCTAATTGATGTCGAGTTAGCCTGACCATCCTTAGGACTTCACATCCATGCATAATCATCAGTTCTTCGAGTCAACCATACACTCCGAAGCACTAGGTTCAAGTTCCGCTCTTGATAAAGCTCGTCACTAGGGCATATCCACCGTCTAGTCCGAGCTCTGAAATCTGGATCCATGGCGTGCAGTATACTTTTACCGCAGCTCCAATCAGCTCATAATAGGGCTGAATTGAATTTACAATACATGTTTGTTCAGGTAAAGTCTTCGGTCATAATCAATCAATAAATTTTTGCCTGATAGCAACGAAGGGAAACAGTTGACTATCTGCTAAGTTCAATCGGAGGCTTCTCACCAAATCATGTCTTCCATACAGGTTAAGAGCTAACTGGTCACAACCCTACTACGTGGGATTAGTTATTTATATCTAACTTATCTAACTTACTTTTGAGGGGTGATGCATATCCGTTTTATTTCCTTTATTCAAGTTCGGTTGAGTTGATTCTTGACGGAGCAAGTTTTATACTCTCAGATAGTACATTTTGAGCAGTTCATGAAATTCCAGTTGAAGGGAACTGCAAAAATATGAATCAATCTAAAGAGAGCAAAAGGGAACAATCTAAAGAGCAAGGGATGTCTATTCCCGCATAAACAAAAGGTGAGCATGATTAAAAACTATAATCTTCCCGTAAGTGGTGGCACCACCAACAGATTCAAGCTTAAAGTTGGAGCGCGTACGGTTGTTAGATAGAGAAATGTAAGACTCATCATTTAAACGACAGTTTTTATTGCACAAGTCTACATCACCAAACTAACCACAGGCATAACAATGCTTACAAATAATCGAGTCTACCAAGATGCACTTGGTTGCATAACCACATCTTATTAGGAGTCAATGGAATCAGGAAAATATGGTAGGGGGAATAAAATGAGGGAGAACAACACGGTTAGTAAAGAAAAATTCAAGCAGTCAGGAATTCAAAGATAATCTTTCAGAATACATTGAGGTGCTAAAGTCTCAATATATAGAGGGACAACCACCGAACAATTGAATCTATATTATTAGGACGGCAACACTTAGAAAGACCGTGAGACGGAACAATAACTGCATCCCTCTGTAGGGTAAAATTTGCTACTTTCAATGACGATGAGCGAGGGACAAAGTGTTGCTGTGTAACTAGCTGCTTGATGAGCGACAACCCGAGTAGCCCAAATGCTCAGCGCGTCTTCTGGACAACATTTCATTTCTGTATTCGAATCCCAAGCGATTCGGTGAGTAATAGGTTCTAACACTGATAAAACCTGCACAGTGTTTCCAAGACTGTTCAGTGGTGATAACAGGTGGTCCCAGTGTGGCGAATACGTTTTCATAAATGCCTCGACGCGCGGTGGCATTGGTTTGGGTAATTAATGGAAGAGCACTGGGAATCGGGGTGAACATATTACATTTAACTGTGCTAATGAAAGTTTCTGAAAATCTTTCCATAAATGAAATCATGAAAGGTGATATATTTCGAAAAATTGCCTTCAAACTTAATTGCTGTTGACTTCCTTTTGAATGAATCAGTTGGTTAATTGTACAGCTAGACATACGCAACTTCTATTCATTACTTCCAGAGATAAGGATATGTTCGCAGAAACGCAGTTTTGATACCCGTAATTCGTATATTACATGTTCGTCGATCTTTTACACATGTTTTTCAACGTTGTTCGGACTCATTATTGCTTTGCCTCACAGTCTATTCAAGTGATTCAGAAGAAACTATATAAGAGAACTTGAAAGGATTCATTTGATCATCGAATGAAGTTTTTTTTACCAAACCGAGCAACCATCACGAGGATTAATTTATTTTTCACCTACTGCGTGACTGCATAGGCCATAATCATCTGTAGGAGTTCACTGAACCAACTATGGAGAATTTCAATTATAATCTACTTTGATTTGTCCAAGACAAAATGTATTTCGTAAATGAAAGGTTTTCAACCCCGGGGCATAGTCACTAGTGATGCAACACTAATGCCCACTGTACTAATTGGTGGTTACGTTGAAATCATGCTATATGAACCACTCGACCTTCCCTGCCATCCAGAATATGTCTAATAGAATGATGAGCGAAGCTTGGGTAAGAAAGTTTTGATACTAGCAATACTTGAGAAGAATCTTAAGGCTTAATTAACTCACATCGAGGTCAAACATCTCTGTTTGAAAACATCGCAAGTGATTGTTTTCACTTTTATTCTCTTTTCAGTACACTTTGGGTCAGGCATGTCGTCGTCCGGGTCAGTTGTGCACCAACTGTAATACATCGGCAACCACACTTTGGCGTCGGAATGCTGACGGAGATCCCGTATGCAACGCGTGTGGGCTGTACTACAAGCTACACAAGGTAACAGATTGGGACACTTCGTATTGGAGCAAATCCAATTATGCAACTGGTTTACTCATTAGTAGTATAATACTATATACAACAGAAATTCTTTCCTGTAGTATGTAGTTAGCGCAAGCGGACAGCTTTTCCTCAGCGATTGTTTGAATGAGTAGAACTGATATCCGATCTATGCATCTGGCATGCTAACATGTAGGCTAATGTGTTTGCTCCGGTGAAGGTCCATTCGAATGGGGAACAGGTTTCATGACCCAATGTATCACATAAAGTTCAAACAAAACGACAGTGGCGAACAAGCTCGTTTTCAGAGATTTGTATTCAGGCCAATACATCTCAATATCACTAGTTGGGAATAAAATTGTCTTGGGAAAATAGAGTCAAATCACAGGTTACTAGAAACGATTTCATCGTGAGATCCGAAATCGGGTTCACCAAGATCACATGTTTGTTTGTCCACTCATCCGATCATCGAGATTACTCGTGATGCGGTGTGTGGGTGGGTAGGCCAAGGAAGCTTTAGCGCTTGCACAAATTGTTTTTGGGCACACAGAGGGGGGTTGTTGTAGTAATCGGAATAGTATTGAATTTAGGAATACGAGATTCCGTACTGTACTGCTCAGAACTGAATTGGTTCCAACCCGAACTGCGGACACCAATGAAATACACGAGGAATTGATAGCAGCAAATGCTTATGTTTATTGATAGAATTAGAGCATGTTTTATAGAAGGTAATAGCTCATATGGTTGGTTGAAGGGCCGTCGTCCAATTACGTAACCGTTTGCGTCGACGCATCATATGTACTAACTCGGATGTCACGTTTGCCCAGTGTACCATTGGTCGAGCTTCCTGAACGGTGATTGGATGACATGAAACTGTACCTAGTCGTGCATGGATTGCGGTCACGGAAGTCTGAAACACCACAGTTGTGCAGACGAATGCCCACTGATTCTGCTGTGGCCAGCATCAGACAGCGAACCCGCCTCGATAATCGTTCACGAACTTTGTACGGGGGTCGGAAAGCCTCGGACAAATCCAGTGTGATTTGTTTTAGCTAAGTGTGAAACCACTGCACTGGTGAATGACTTAATCGTTCTGGTGTTCAGCCACGCAGGGTGGTGTTCATGAATCCGTTTGGATAATCGCCTGACCATAAGGTCTATGTACGTTGTTCCACAGGAGCAGGTAAATGAGTATATAAGGAATGAGACGCAGAGTCTGGAACTTTGTCCTTCAATCGCAATGTATAATTGGCTTGGATGTGAACAATACACGAAGCTTAAATGCATAGAGAGTCTTATCGATTGTGTGGGATAATCTTCTTTGCATGACCTCAGCTGATGTGTCCCCTTCGAACGGTAAAGAAATGTATACGGATTTTTTCTTAACCTCAGTGTTTTGTACAGAGTTTCTGTGCATTGAATCATCTTGTTGACTAAACGCTCCGGATACCCGTTACGTGCAAGGATAGATTTTATAGTACGGAGCTCGCATTCTAGCGTGTCCTCACTGTAGATCTTTCTTGCCCTATCCGTTAGGCAAAGAACCAGGTTCCTATTTACCTTCAGTAGCACAAAGCTTCTGAAATGACTGTATTGATCTTTCCAAGTTGCCTTTCTATGCACACAACGCTGCACCGAACCATCTGATCAACGGGTGATGCAGACATCTAGAAACGGCAATTTGTTGTTACACTCCATTTCTAACGTAAATGTTATGTTGGGATGCGCACTGCTGAACCTGTTTAGTATTTTCGTTATGTTTGATGTTGCATTGATCACACAATAAATGTCACCTACGTACCGTGTGTATAGTACACAGTCTCCGATGGATGACTGTAATTGAGTGTTTTCAAGTTTCGCCGCGAATAAATCCGAGAAANAAGCGGTCTCAGCGGAGACTTCATCCTTTTGTCGATGTATCTCATCGTTAAACTTGAACCGAACATTATGCACATAAAGTTCCTTTTTTAATCAAGTTTTAAATATTGTTCCCTCTAACGGGAATAATCAAACTGTGAAACTTTCTCATATGAGTTCCGAAGTTCAAATTGACCCTGTGAAATATGCGGTATACTGGTGAATCTCGCCCTGTACAGAACGAATGGAGCGTGAACTGAAATGCTAGGAAGCACTTAGAAGGTGTTTCGACGTGGTTGGGACTAGGTAACAGTGCGAATCCATCAACCCAACTAGATATTGGTCTACTTTCGTCAAAAATAGCACATTTGAGTGTGTAGTGCGGATAGTGATTCAAGTAAAGTGTGGGACTTCATCAGCTCTGCTTTCCTGAAACGAGCATCTACTTATTCCGTAGATCCTAAAGCGTATTACGAATTTTCTGCTAATACTGCCTCCTTGATTACTCCCTTTTTCCTCTTAGGTGAATCGTCCCATATCAATGAAAAAAGAAGGCATTCAAACACGCAAACGCAAACCAAGGAATGCTGCATCTCGTACAAACTCTCACTCTATGGCATCAAGCTCTCACTCCGGTTCGCGTCTTACAAAATTCACCAGTAGATCCGGTTCAATAAAATCAGTGAGTTTCCATCCGTTGAACCAATTGTGCCTTCTCCACTACACTTGGAACACAAATGACCCTATTAACGTATCTTTGAAATTCACCTTTTTATTTATTTCTTAGGTTTCCAGTCAACACCCTTCAGTCATTCCTGGAAGAAGGACAAGCAACATATTGCTGTTTAAAAATCCTATATCAGGTGTCCCCTCTAACCGTACTCAACCAAATACAATCACTGCTAACAAGCGTATGTCTACCTGCCTTGGTTCCCCACCATTTTCAAATACCGAATCTCAGTTCCCTAAGTCATCGAGTGATCGATGCTCATCATACAATCTGGACATGCGCATCCCATCCATTGGCTCAGATTCTTGTGTGTTTGGATCGTATTCGGGAGTATCGACTAACAACGCACCTTGCGATCGGATTATGATGTCCTCATCAAGCATTCAACAACCCAACGGTTCCGGTATCCTTGTGGGCACACACATTCGAAGCGACTGCTTTGAACAACTTCAACCGGACAGATTCACATTCTCTTCGGGTAGTGAGGAGAAAGAAAAACAGAATTTATCCTCCAATTGCACTCCCCCGGTGCGAAAAGTGTGCCTCAGTGATGTCGGAGAATCTGATTCACAATCGTCTTCATCATCGGTAAGCGTGTGTACTTTATTTTAAATTAATAACAAAGAAAGCAAACTAGATGAATCCTGGATGTACCAACTATTTAATCAAGTGCAGCAAGGTACCCAGAGCCTGTCTGCTGATAATAGTGCAAGGGCGAGGGAAATGGTGGTGCTTTAATTTGTGCATTCTGAAGGTGTTCAACTGGGTTTTCCCGTTAGCCAGATTCGATTTATAACAGGGTTTTAAATAGTAACCACGACCAAACGTAATCAAGAATATAAATCTGCGATAAATAAAAACCATCTCACTATGGAACAACCTCGGATGAATTTCGCAAACCAATTCAGTTGGGAGTTAGTTCATGAGAGCACACAATTGATCCGATACGCGAATTTCATTCAAACATTGGATGATCACGGACTTGTTTGATATATATTGGTAGTGGGTAATATTTTCATTCGAGTTTTATTTATATTTTTAGTTTAGTGAATTGATTATCGTTTCACATTTGAAGTATTAGAATATATGCGCCTTTTTCAATTCAAATTGTATGAATATCAGTTCAAGATGTCCGGATATCGTTTCAAGCTTTCACGTTGATCTCGTCAGCGCTGCCAGACCCATTTGCTGTCCAAACTTCTGTATCCTTTTTTTTTAATTTTTCAACCAATTTCTCAAGCGACAGGGCACCATTAAAAGTTCTTGAAAGTTGTTTCCTGGAAGCAATTTGTCATTTTAAACAACAAGTATATGGTAGGCTATATTAAGAATTATTTCCTAGAGCCAACAAAATTTAATTTCTTCCCATTGACGTACAATTGTATTTTGAACAGAACCGACTTTTTGGACGACAGGTGCAAAGTTAGGGCTAACGAGATGCGCAAAACTAATGTTGCAGAGTTATTCGGTAAATCTGGGTGGGTCAAAACCGTGCTCAGACGCTTGTAGAACTGGTTGATATGAACCTATAGATCCTAATGCAATAGACGTGATAGTTTTTCCCATCAAAGATGAGTAACGAGGTACACATAGCTCCAAACTTGAGGACCAGTATGAGCTGAAGAAAGTGACACGAACCATGATCATTCCCATCCTGCTTCAGCTAACACGGTCATACAATTTTTGTTTCGGTCACATACATTGTTCTCTGCTTTCATCAATACTCATGTCTAGTGTTCTGCGTTCAACGCTAAATCAACCACCTTCTGTCTTCAACATCATTCCGTCAATGTGTACTTACTTTGTAATTCTTGCTTTATCGATACTGTCACATATTTTCACTTTAGGAATCAGCGTGAAAACCCTTCACCGATAAGTTTTGGCTCTGAGTTAACCTTATACACACACACACACTCAATTTTTCCCACAGATCTACTTTAATCCTAAAATGCAATGAGAATTACTCAGTGTTCTTTAGAAGATAAAACGCAATGTTTGGATAGAGTTCGTTGGAACAGCACAAACCCTAAAGTTGCATAATGAACCTATACCCGCAACGGTGTCTATTGAGATCCTAAGTTTTGAATTGATCAGAAGGTCATGAGTTTATTACAAAAAGTTGTCACTGAATATGCTACCCAATTTGTAGTACTCCGGCCGGTATGAATCGTTTCAAGATGGGCTGGAACATCTAAAATGCTCTTAACAGCTGATCATCTGTATGGTTGAAACTGCATGCACATAGATTCAGATTATTCCGGAAAGTCGAAGAATGCTGGTGTTTTGATGTGAACACGCAGTTGAACGGATTGCACCCACTTTGTGTGATGTACTTGATAGGGATAATTGAATTTTTATTCAACCGTTATAAAATTACTCATTTCTGTGATATTTTTACTTTGACCATCGAAGTATTGGTTGTTGTCCACCTTGTCTATGCACGCAATCCTTGTTTTGAAGCGCGTTGCGAGTATCACACCTAGCTCAACAATGCACTGGCCTCCAAGGTTATGACTCAATCGGAGCAATTACAAACCTGACTACTTGCTACATGGAAGTAGTGGAGGATTTGATACAATTACATGGCGGACCTCGCAGTGTACGGAGTAAAGGAAACGTGCACTGGAAGGCACTGATTCGACCTGATTGGGTCTAATGAGCAGGATGAATCGAGGCAAACTTTTTTGTACTCTCAAGATAGCTCCTTAATTGAAGCATGAAATTCTCTTTGTGTTTCTCCTTATCCGATTGAATAGTTTTTGTTTGACTAGCAAGTCTTGTAACCGAGTGTTAACTTCAAACGTGATGTAAACACATGAGGTCTGAATGTACCGGATACGTCTATTTATTCTCCCTGTGGTAGTGGAGATTAATTGGAGCCACTGGACACCCAAAGACGAGAAAACATGTAGCACATTCCAACCGAGTTCGCTCAAGTGTTTAAGAATCATAGGTTAACCTTTGTTTTGAAAAAGTATTTTCCTCACTTATCCAGATAGCATAAACGGGTTGGTTACAAGCTTGCTTTCTGGTCAACAGGAGTTTCTGATAAAAACACTGTCGTGTGACAGAAAAGACAGAATGCATCTACGTCATAACTGTGGGGATACAGTCTTGACTGAGCACTCATCAGTAGACTAGATTAGATAAAAGCATAGAAAAAAACTGTGCAGTTTACTACTCCGAGAGTCACCGTTCGGGCTTATGTTGCCCATATTGCGCATTCCGTTGCATCTGTATTAGACAATGATGCAGCTATTGCTTGTTGAACTTTTCTTGAGCACGCACGCAAATGTCTTCGCTTCACCCGAAAGAAGAGTGTATATTGAACGTCTTTCTGAGTGTGGTCCGACACCGGAGATTTTAAATATTTTAATTGAATACTTCCCGGTAGGACCCAATTTACCTCATACAATGATAGTCATCTTTCTTGAATATTGAATCTGATATTTTTCCGGGTGCTGTAACGTCTCCTTCATTTTTTTCTATGTTTATACAGAACCTCAACATTCAACCTAATTTTAATACCCACCAGTATGTTGATTATATAGTTATAGATTACTCATCCCCAGGTACATACAGTTTAGGCCCCATACAGCACATCCTGATTGAACGTCACAATTGGTCTATGCCCCATTCAACATTAGTAAATATATCGATATTCACATTAGTATCCAAATCGGCCAAATTATCGTACCTTGTTGAGTAATCTCCCTGAGTTTATGATCAATAATAAAAGTATCTCTAAATCGGATTCCGTGGAATACCTCGATGTGATTCCCAAGCGCACCCTGTCCTGCCTGGTATGCCCATGTTGATAGCGTATTTTTAAGTTCCTAGACTTTCGTTATATACATAGAGGCTAAGGAAAATGGTCGTTCCCTACAACCTTATTGTTAAATTCGTGATCTGCAGCTGCTCTGCGATAGTAATTCATAGTTTGAGAAAAATATTTCACATTGTTCTTCAAGTCCCTTAAACTTTTGTTCAAACACGGTTAAATTGATAGAGTTGTCGTGGTCGAGTTTGCTTGTATTTTGGAACATGTAATAGGTTTATTTACAGGTTAAAGTGTGACAAAAGTCATTCTCTATCACTCGAACTTGTTCTAAATATAAGCTCTTTTCTGCACTATCATCCACACACACAGAAACAGTGTCATTCCGCACCCTGTCCGTCTCTTGTTTAATCGTATAATTATCATCACTGAGCTGAGGGAGCGATTTTTCATTAACTTTTTTCCCTTAAACTACAGTGTCATATTTACGTGAGTACAGTGAAGGATTTGATTTGAATGTATGACGAATTTCTCCATAAACAGAGCCAATGAATATCAAATTTGTGTATATTTATTTTTATCGTTATTCATAAATATTCCCTGCAGAGACTGGTAAATGGCTGAGAATTCACCCTTTGGATGCACCAAAGCTTTGCTGAATTTGACCTGTTAGTGATTCGTGTACTACCCAATGGAGCCTTAGTAATTGATTTCAGAATAATTCTTGACAATGCGGTTAGCAATCGCTTCCGTCAAAGGGATTCAGTACGAATAGTGACAGCAATCCTCCAGTGCAACTCTTCAGGTTCTGATATCCCGTTGCATGCTGTTAAACAGTTTCTCCATAGAACTTCGCATAAGAAGCAATGTGACAGTTATCGCCCGCCAACAACAACCTGACCCGTAGATCACGTGTTTAAATCCAATCATCGGCCCCTACGAATCCACAGATTTTTGTTTTGTATCGCACCTCCTTGAGTCGCTATTCCCTGTAGCATGAAAAACTACCGTAAACTAGTCTGACTGAGAAACAAAAAACAACTGGCCATTTTCATTGTGCCCTACCTTCATTGTAGACCAAGTTGGATGATAACGAGGGATCCGTGCACAAGAAACGTGACCAACCCGGATGGGACATCTTCCCTGCAGACACCGGATGTGAGCCTGTGTTTCCATCACAAGCATATTGCGAAACACCGATACATAACGATACCGCGTGATCGACAGGAAGCTGAAATCTGTGATGCATTCACTCACTACACCCCCCTCCCACACACACGCATGTAAATTACCATACACAAACTATCCTTAGCACTTTCTATGATCTGTACCATTAGCCGATATATCCGATACACCTCAAGATCTCAACATGTTCAACTTAGTCCATGTAATCCTACTCCTTACTTTGCACATCTTCCTGCCTCATTTCACCATTCCATATGCCCGATACAATCCAGTGCGAGCAGAACTATGTAGAGGTCGTTGATGGATGTACTCGGTGAGCATGTATATGTGGTCACTACTTTCTTTGAAAAAAATATATGCTAGTAAGCGAGAAAAACAACAGTTCGAATTCGGTTTCATTGTCAATTCTATCAGTTGGTATGGTCATCAAGTTTCAGGGGGGCGGTCCTCCCATTAGAACAACGATGACTGTGTTTGTGCCTGTAGACGGTTCACGTGAGTATCCATCTGGTTGGTAAATGTTCGAATCAAGAAACTGTTGTAACCGCACAGAACTATTTCGATGCTGGATTCACAAATGATCGTCTTCGCATTAACGCTTCTCGTCTAGATAGCGATCCCACAGGTAGTGAAACAGAACACTGCTGGGAGGGTGGAAAAATTAAATTATTACGTAAAGCATGGTTATTTATAGGGAAACTGGAGAACATGGGAGAGCATATATCAAACGATTGGTTAACTGGATTGTTGCCAACATTTTTGACTGCTGGCGGTTCCGACCAATCACCTGAGTTTGGCCATCCTTGTTCTGATTGGTTATCCAAGAACGTCATCGAAGAGCACGCTGACTCCCTGACA
>UZAN01041289.1:49292-60756 GCA_900618425.1 Echinostoma caproni | reverse complement strand
TGCGCGTACAAAGCGTAGGCGGTGTCCATGCGTGGGTTCGAATCGCACCGAGGCTACTGAGCTTTTCACAATCGACATAGAAACTTCAAATGTGCCAAACAGCTATTTGAGCAATGACAGATTTTTAAATGCATAGCTCATTCCATTTTACGGTTTAGCGAATAACAATATTATGGCCTTAACGGTATATTGTTTTATCCAAATTGAAAAATTTTTGGCACTTATATGTTATATATTCAATATCGGAAAATTGTACGTTGTTTTTCTTGTCATATATTGGGAGACACAGCGCCTTGTGTCTCCACGCACCCATGGTAATTCGATATTTTACTTCGGCAAACATAACGGGTACCTGGTTATTCACTTTTTCATGTTTTACATTTTCTTTTCAAATCTCACTCCTAGGTGATTGCTGCTCACATCACCTTGTATCACTGTATAATATTATTTGCTAAATTTTTTGTCGTGTGTGTTGAACGAACATCCACAAATGTGTAAATCCTCTGAACAAAATGCGTTTCAGGTCAAACAGTGAAGGTAATTAGACTGAAGCATTTTTTCAATAATTCGCTTTTCTCATGTAACCGATTCCCCTTGATATTTTCATGAGAGCCCGGAGAAGCTTTCTGATCACAGGTTGTGTTGAATTTAGCAATTGAATGCCAACGCATTAGCAGAGATAGTTCTTCAAAAATCAAACAGTCTCACCGGAATATTAAATTTATGATTAAACTGAAATATTGATTTTCCTTACGGTGCCTAGATGTCAAATAATTGGGAGAAAGTAGACGGTTCCCTCATTAGAGGTATATTTCACTAGTCGACTTGGACGGCACAATATCTCCAAATTTTAGACGTTTCTGTCTAATATAATACAAACCATGGTGCACTGTTTGTTCTCTAGAGTCAGGAAAAGCTGATCTAGTGAAACATTAGAAATCGATTTGCGCTGTATGTGTATGCACTGTAAGAAAACGGATACCCGTGTGTGTTCACCGTTTCCCAAACAGGTCACTTTTTTAAACAAATGAGATTTGAATGTATGCGTACACAGTGGACGACATTAACACAAAATAGTTGAATTTTCCAAATCGTGTTATCATGATTCTTCCCCTTGTTCTCATTACTTTACTTTTTGCTTCTTTAAATTTGATGCCCATGGTCTGCGGTTCGAATCTCGCTACTGCCTACGGCTTTTTATGGAAGGAATCATTTCCGCCGTTCCGTTCTACACCGCGCCTATTCTAGCTGGACCTTACGTGGTTCGCCACTCCAATTTTCCGATGGTTTCCGGTTTCCATCACAGAATGGCAGGNNNAGTCTGCTGTTCATGATACAAACACTTGCGTAATAAAAGGAAAAGCTTATTGTGAACTGAACATGAATCAAATGTAATCCCTCAGGGAAAGTTATGTTTGTCCCGTTAGTTGTTTATTTTGAAGAGATTTGCCGTACTGCAGGGATCCCATCTTAGACCCAGGCATCCGACATAATTTTGCCTGAATACTCATAGTGACGTCAAGTGATTTCTATGACCACATTTTAATGATTGCTAAATACGAATATGAAATAAATTGCTGATCTACAAGAAGAATTGGATAGTGGTAGTAGTACTTGTCGATAGATAAAAGCAGTGCTTGTCTCCTTTGTCCCTCAACCCATGAATATCGCGGTTTGTCCTTGAGCAACGCGGTCCAAGCCAAGTATTAGCAAGTCATTTCAATTTTGTGTGTGCGAGAATTGCGGGGATGGGCAGAAATACCGATAGGTTAAATCTCCCCTAGAGACCATGCGCCATCTGCTGTGTCTGTAAAGCATATAATCAACTGTGTTGAACCCGACAAATCGACCGTAACATTTGATTAGATCTTCTGAAATTGATGGCGCAAGGCGACATCATTTTCTCTGAGGCTCTGATAGACCACCTATCCTATAACGCATTGCACAGCCACCCTCGTTTCGTTGCAATCAAAACAGACAATTGATTTCCTGATTGACACTCGCATGGTACTATTTCCTTTATTCCAAAACGGAAAACTGGTCAAACCTCTGTGACTTTCCTCACAATTTGGGTATGATGTACAAAATCGGCCAAATCAGATTTCCCCACAGAAGGGAAAAGTCTGGTGTGAAGGAATTTGTGGTTCGCAAGCAAACGTAATATTTTCCTCCACTTGAGAAAAATACTGTTTTTGTATCACCATTGTTTTTATTCACTTTCCATGGAGCACGAGAAAGTACTACTTGCGTAGTCATCAAAGAGATATATTGACTATAGGTACACTGAACTTCACCTGCAACACAGTTTGTGTACCGATACGGTATCAGGGCCGGTGCTGGTAACCTTACCAAACTATTTTCCCAATGGCAACCAGTCAACATTATTTCACGTGAACGAGACAATAAAATAAATTTTGCTATTAATTTTCGCTTTCTCGTTCATTACCTATGTACGAAAGTGAACTAAGCCTACAGTAACTGGTCTGCCTTCAATTCATGAAATGGTATAATTGCGAAATAACGTTACTAAAGGGGTTTGCGCGAATTATTTCAAGACAACTTAAAAAAGATACAAAATAATTTGCAATTTGTCCCCAGGGAACGTTTTTTTCAAACCTTTTCCCTCACGCATGACCATCACTTATTAGTTAGTTGTCTGTGCCACTTTCGGATTACGTCTGATTCGAGCAATCTATCGTTTCAGGGTTAAGCATTTAATTGCGTTGAAGAATGTACGAGGAATTTGTGTGCCTGTCCGCAGTCTTAATTTGCCCAATTGCATATGTAAAGACTTCTTTTGCAGGTAAAATACTGATCATAAAGAAATATTGAAATTAAGATGAGTCGAATAAATCATATAGTTTTGACAAATAAAAGTGCCTCAAATTCAGCAACGTTTGACACTAGATTAGCAAATGGAAATATAAAACGCTGGATGTGAGGGATCTGAGCCATGCGTAATTCCATTTTATGGTGAATAGTAAATAGTTGTACATTTCTAGCCAGGCGCAATCAACTAGTCTCCAGCCTAAAGAATGATGTTCATTCCGTATAAGTTCCGTTTGAATCCAAAGTGATTTAGTGCTACAAACCGAAAAAACGGTCCGTTTTGTTTTTTTTCGTTTTCAGAAGAGCAAAATGTTACATTCAGACAAAATGTATGAAATAACGAATTACCTGGATTGAGACACATACCTTCACTGGGTGCATCTCAGTTCCCACTTTATTTGCAATTTGTATAAACCGGATTCTGTATTTCATTGATATCTTCTCCATACTTGGTTTAAATAGTTTGATCAAGTTGTTCCCTATATTATGCAGCGAAGTAGGTTAAGTATTCATTATGTATCACTCTAACTGGCAATGTAGGCTATACTAGTCGAAAATTTACGCACCGTGCATAACCACCGTGCTACAAGAGTCGCAATCTTTTCCTTCATTTGGTTCACGTTTGAACCAGACTGCTCTGACGCGATCCAACTAATCGCTGTTCTACGACTGGTGATTCATTCATCGCTCTTCAATGTACTGTTTGTTTAATGTTCGTAGTCGGATGATGCCTACTGAATGACCTGACTCTTCTCCATTTATTGATGTCTGATTTCTGTCTCAACAGGACCAATCACTGTTTGAGATTCGTTATGTATATGGTCGATTAGTTTGCATCAGATCACAAGCGTAGACCAACGACCTCATATTCTGTTTACCTAAGCACCAAGATTGTGTTGTTCGAATCATCCAACCAGAAATCAATACGGAATCAATGTCGGAATTTGTGACATTCAACCTAACCATGAGACAAGATTACCAGATCAATGAATACCCCTTCAAATCTGAACTGATCATATGGACCGAAAAATGTAGCTGATTTCACTAACTAAAACGAAATTTATATTCGTGAAACCCAGAAAGCGGACATTGGTTTGTGTCTACATTTTATCCAATCTTTATTTGATATTGATTGCTTCAATGTACCTTGAATTTAGACTTTATATACCTTTACCAAAGGTTGTCTATATTAACTCTACTGTATGATTTGGCGACCGTTTTCTGCAATCCGGTTGTCAAACGATCAAAAGGGACCAATTGAAGCTGAAATATACCAACCTGCATGGCGACAACTTGGACAGTGAGCGTGCACCAATTATGATTCAATTGTTCATTTCATACTCGCGGCATCGAAACTTGTTTCATCTCCTCGGAATCGGGCATACCTGAGAGTGATAAAAATTTGAGAGCGTGCGTTGCTGTTGGTGAGCTCTCCGAGCTGGAAGTGTTGTTCGCGTAATCAAATTACATTCGTACAAACGTGTTACACTCAAATCATTTCAAAAATAAGATTCATCGACGACGAAATAAGAAAATACGTTTGTAAATATATAATGACTAACTTCAATTTCGATAACAGCGAAATATCGTACATCTTTTGTCTTCACAAAGAATGCACCTTTAAGATCTGTCTTTTCATATGTGCATTATTGGTTATAAGGTTTATCGTAAGGTGATCATAATCAAGTTACGTAACCCAATCTTATGTGCACAAAAGTGTTTTACTCCATCAGTTAGACTGCCATGGACCTGATTTCCCACCCCACTCTCTCTCCCGCTTACCTGACTATTGTCCGTTTTACCACTGTTGTTATGAAAACTTGCTTGTATGAACCAAATTGTTTTACGTTGTAATAACTAAAGAGATTAAAAGAAATGTTAACATCTCGCAGTATTTGTCTTCTCTCGGTTCTAACGAATTATCTTAAAGTGTTGTGAAGTGCTGCTCACATTTATGAGTAGTTGAAGTGCTTAAATGGATGCGGTTGGCTTATTGTCATATTGATAGAAATGAACTATCCAAAGATGCAGCGTGTCTTTAAAGGATCTCTATGCTTCCGGCAATTCTGCCTGACAGGTTCCAGATGAGGCGTTTCATTCTATGTAATTCAATTCATCGACATCGTTATTATTGTTCCCAATAAGCGACTCTCCTTGATCCAGCACTAAAGTTTTGAAACTATAATATTTGTTACTATCACCAGAACTGAAGTACCTTGGCGGGCAGCGTTTCAGGATAGAGACGTGCTACCCTTGCTGAAGGAGTTCAAAGATGTCATGGAACTGGCGGGGTCTCTACGGGAACTAGGTAAGGTAATGACTCTCCAATCGCTTCTCAATATTTTGGAGGCAATACTGAGAGGCCCGGAGGAGATAAAATGGATCAGTACGAAATTTTCCCTGATCTTGGGATTTGAACCACCCAACCCTGCCGATTGTCATCGTATTGCGGCGCTTCAGGGTGGCGCAGCTCGGAGTAGGCGTGGACCCTGTGTGGACGTGATGACGTTAGCCGAAGTTGTGAAACAGTTCGCTGATCATGAAGTGACGGTTATGCAGACAAACAAGTGGGACCCACTGGAACGCAGTTACTCTTCAGACGGTGAATTCCATATGAACTGCACCATAAACTGCTGCAATTCCATAACTCCTGGACCAAGCTAGGGAAACCGTTAATTAGAAACAACGGTAAGAGTATCGATAGATTATCACAGAACGAAACAGCTCATCTGTAACATGTCAATCAACATTTCCAAAAGCAAGTGGTTGCTTCGATGGCGCGGTTCATATCTAGCAGTAAATTGTCTACCGTTATTTGCTCCTTGAGATTCTGTTCATTTTTGGTCGTTATGCGTATTCATCAATCACATCTTTTTACACACTTCAGCCATACTACTCTCAAATGTGAGTATTAATACTTTAGAAACTTTAAGGAACAAACAATCCTTCATCTGTTCTGTGATGTGTATTTTGCTTGGTTTTCTTCATTCCCACATTCCATCCACTGCCTCAAATATCTCAACCGCATTTTCTGACTAGTTCTTTGCACTTAGCTTACATGCATTCTTGGATCGAAACGTTCTGACCAATATTTCGGATCCCGATTTATGCAAACCGGCAGAATTCGTAGCTAACCTCGCGCCGCCCTGGTAGGTGTCACTGTCCACCGCTCTCCCCTCTCCCCCACCCTGCAGTTATTCCACTACCTACCTCTATACCCAATGCGGTTTATTTCAGTAACCTTTGTCCTTCGTAGTGATTCATTACTCTTCCATATGTGTGTTCGCCTGTCCCTAAACCTATCACTCTTCTAACCAAAGGTCATCTGAATATATGTACACAGCTTATGAGATTACGACGAAGTAGTTAAATTGAACACATCCTGTTATCATCGTGCTTCCTGTTCTCATCAGAATTTTCAAGGGAACAAAATGATTTAATATAAAATCTAACGCATTAGCCAATTTATGAGTCACCGAAAATGCCCTTGTTCGCTAAACTGTAATTTCATGCAATCTGTTTCACTGGTATATTCCGGGAACTGGTCGCGTGAAAATTCTAAGCGCTTCATATCCTAATTCTCTCTTTGTGTAGTGAGGGAAGTGTTTTTGATAGTTATTAATAGTATTAAATGTGTAAGTCAGCTAAAATTATTATATACCTCATGTGAGTAATGTATGATTTAATTCGATTTCAATGGTGAATTCATCGTGTTTATAGCAAATGACGAGTGAAATTAAAGGCTAGATAGCACTGGACAGCTGTTCGAACCTGGTTGGGTCTCATTAGCAGTGCGAATCCATCGGTCAAACTGGGGATCTAACCCGGGACCTCACAGGTAGAACGCCAGCATGTTATTCACTCGGCCACCGGTCGTCTGATCAAACCGGTTTTTCCAGGACGAAACAGCTGTGCAGTGCTTCCTAACTTTTCAGTTCACGCTCTATTTGCTATATACGCGACAAATTCGCCTTTGACATTATGTGTTTCTTTGTCCAACCCCAATGCCGGAAAAATACTTCTTTAATTTGGGAAACGGAATCATAACTTAAACAGAAGGCTGTTTACAAATCCAAGATGTCTCCATGTTCGTGTCGTTTGACATATCTCTTTCGTAAGCTACGTTTCAGTACCGCTTAACAAGTTGTACGACGTTCCAGTAGAACCAAGTCTCTTTGAATTATTGTTCCATGAAGAGGTGACCAGTCTGCACGCATTAGTGAATTAGCATAGTCTGTGCAGCTGAAAACCTCTCGTTATTTATCAAAAGCAATTATGAAATGATTCAGCAAGATCAAGAACTAGATATGTATCATTACTCCGGACTAAAGTTTGAGAGCAAACAATTCCCAGACTAAACGAAATGGAGTGAATAACTAAAATATTGTTTGCTATTTCTAGTCGCCAAATGAATTTAGTTTTCTAACTTCAACAATTCACGCACACACACGCGCACACACGCACACAGTCTCTCATTTGGTGAACTGCTCTATTCGGAAAATCAGTCCACCCATCTTGTCCGATCGAATCAGATGAGAATTGAAAATCACAGCGAGATGCACATCAACTTTGTTCCAGTGAATGCACACCGTTTTGATCACAGTGACTGATTAGCGATGTTGGCGGCAAATCAGACTTGAATAAGCACGAGCATAGAACACCGACCTAATACTCGGAGGGATGGGGGAGGGGTCCCCGAGGTGGGTGAAAACCGTACACACTCTGAGGATTATTGCTCGTTGGGGTAGTCTGAATTTCAATTGCTGTCTAGGTAAGTAATAAAACAAACCAGTTTTGGCAAACATTTCCGGACAAATAAACTTGGTACATCGAAAATCTTGAAAAAATTGGTTCCGTTTGGCACGGCTTAAATGTTCTCCAGTTATGCTAAACTGGTTTCCGTCCTCAAAAAAGCACATCAGTAATGGTAGATTCAATGTAGGAAAATTAAAGATCGCTATTTAACATTGATTGAGTTCTTGTCGACTAGCACTGAACAAGACCCGATAAACATCTCCGTTGTGGACAGGCAGTTCTTCAAACCCTTCAATTCCTAAAGGCACAAAGGAACTGGTGAAGAAAACTGCAGCAATTTATGAACTTTGTAAATCTTTGTAACCCTCGTGTAATGGACAAAACTTAGTTATGCAGTCGCGAGTTGGGTTGCTATTCAAAGCATTCAAAATGTGAAACAGAACGTAAATGGAAATTGCCACCATAGGTCAAAAACCGGAAAGTTGTCTCCACTTTTCCCATATACGTTCTGTCCTACCGACTGTACTAAAGCTGAAAGCATAAAAAATAACCAATTTTGGCTGCATTTGTAAAATAAACATGAATGATTTATCATAAGCGCTTTCTAATGTCAACTGATTAGGTTCGGAAAGGTTCGAATCCGGTGGAATATAGAACCTGACTTAAGAGTAGGTTCTTCAAGTGGAATCTCGCCAAAAATCCCGAACGGAATCTTGAGGAAACAATAAAGCAAAAAAAGAGATGACGTAGTCCGAAAAAAAACTTGAGACTTCCAAACCAGTGTCTTATACTTCTAGTAAAAAGCCGGCAATTTACCGTCAGGGTAGACAACAAACAACAAACTTCGTGTAAACGATGCGGTGATTTTGCTGATTTCATCTGTTGTTATTGATTTACCAGGTTTTACGCAAGATTTAAACAGAAATAAAACTGCCGTTGTAAATGAAAAGGGAGGTTTCGAGTATGCAACGTGTACCCCAAACAACCGGTCCCCGGATATGCTTTCAATCACGTTTATCTAGCCCGTCGAAATGTGTGAATATACGCGAGATGAAATGAGGTAGGTCTGTAGGATGATAAATTCGCTGAGTCATGAACTCGATCTTTCCGAATCGTTTTTGATCTATCGTGGAGATTACTATTTTACATTTGATCCGTACTTTTAAATTACTCGTTCAACTACTAAAGATCGATCACTATTCTATACTCCAGAGTTTTTCAACCTTTGGCAAGTTGACCTCTGGCAACCAACTTCCAGTGTTTGCACATGTGTTGAGGAATAACTAGAAAATGCCGAAAAGTAAACGCTAGGTTCGTTAAGGCTAGCAATGTGCTGGCTGATGAGTAACTCGCTGACAAAGTTCCCTCCGCATAATGGTCATGTTTTTCAGGTACTCGTCGTTTTCACATGAGTAGAACCGGTAAAGTCGAAATTCGGTCCTACCCAGTGTGATTCCAGAAGTGAAAGACTTAATTTGTCCAATCAAATTCGGTTACATCCAAAGCATGCACGGACCGCTTTCTCAAATGAATTCATTTCAAGTCCCTCTACGGAAATATTTCAATCTAACCTAATTCTGGCAATAGCTAGACCGAAGTTGCGTCTCATATTCATTAAACGTTTTGTATTTTAGGTGTAAATATCGGTTCTCCAGATGTTTTTCTCCTTATTCGGTTAAGTTTAATAAAAGTTGCACACTCGCCTACTCACCCTAGTTCCCTGTTAGATTGTCACCACGATGAGGAATTCTGTTCTGGTTCACACGCACGCATACACACACCACTGCAAACCTATAGCAATTAGAAGAAAATGGTTGCCGCAGTCCAGTTGGCTTACCCCAAACAAACCTACGTGACGACCCGAACCATGACCTCAGTCATGTTGTAATGACGTAACATGGCGTGACAAGTTGCACGTCATCGGACATTTCGAGAACTGACCTTGGTCCCCCTTCGCCACCATTTTTTCTCCATTCGCTCCGAATAAATATGACAGACATTGTTTTATCTTCACACTAAATGGACCTCAGTGGACCAATCACATTTATTTTAGACTAGATATAATCATACACATAACTAAGAAGTCAGTTTGGCAAACAAGCTCGTTTTCGGTGCTTCGTTTACTAGCCACATACAGCACTCATTTATAGGTCACACACATGATTGTAAATGCCTGAAGACGAAGTTACGAAAACAAGCTATATTGTTTGGCTTTTATTCCAATATTCTGATGGGAATCTTCCATGATTTTGTTTTCTTCAAGCACACATCTAACGCCAAATTTACCGCTAGCGAATAGCGAGGGGAGGGAGGGGTTCACACAGGATCTTGGTTAGATTCCGACGCTTTCATTCACCTCAGAAACTCCTAGGTTAAATATGGTAAGGATTATCTTTTCGTTGCGATAAACGCTGTTCTGTTGGAACTAGAGTTATATTCGAATCGTAAGGCTTCTCTCATATAATGACACCCTGTAAGACCAACAATTGGAGCAAATGGAAGTAAGACACGTGGAAAGAATTATGGGTTCGAACTGTTTCGCGCATCAAGATTAGATGACAGATACAGACTATCAAGGGGGCAAGTTTGGAACGAAAATTTGAGCACTTTTCCAGCCTTTGTGGTCCCCTTTTTATCGCTACGGCTGAAGCCTTCTCCTTCCAAACTTCTTCTGCTAACCCATTTCACTTTTCTACAAACAGAATTAATCAAGTTATGAGAGGTCTCACATCTGATCACGGTTTTTATTCATGGTCACATTCTGTAACCGACAATATTTACACTAATCACTAAAACAACATCTCTTCTTTCTGGTCCGCTAATTGCTTATAGCATACTTTTATATTTTCATTTTGCTCCCCGTAGGGGTTTGTCTTGCGGATCCCAATTCATTTGTCTCCTTAGCTGAAAATGAACGAATGCATAGGTGCATTATCATCCAGTAAAATTGCCCGAGTATATGTGAATATGAGTGGCAACATGTGTTGTTGTTGTTGTAAAGTTAAACTTGACCACTGGTGATACCCATTATGACCATTTAATCTGATGACCCTCATACTTGCACTGCTGTGATATTTATGTAATTTTATTCGACAAGAAATATAGTACTTATCGAGTCTGGATAGCGTAATAACTAACCTGCCATTCAGAACTATATCTGATGGTCGGGATAAACCCGGATAAAAAAAACGGAAAGAAAAGCTTGCCAAACAGCTATCATAATATCACGCAAGTGATCTAATTGATCGTCTCCCACTATACCTTTCGGTTCGTCTACCGATCGATAGTCTAGCCACATTGGATGCCGTTGGTCATATTCTGCTGCATCCGACTCAGACAAAGATGCTCGTCAAGCTCATTTATTCATTTGAAATTTCTTAAACGCCGCACTCGCTTTATCTGTTTCTGAGTCTGGCCTGATATGTTTTCCAGAACATTTTAAGAGTGCTATGTTTTGCACGTGAACTCAGGAAACTGACTGTTGTCAAAGACATTATTTTTGTGTCTTCACTTGTTTGAATTCGTACGTTTTAATTTGAATATTTATCTTATCTCTCCTCTTGCTTTGACTGAAAGGCTTTCAGCATGATTTCCAGATACCTGCGACGTGTTCTCTTTACATTGGCAACAGTTTCACACACTTGGTATGAAGATAACTTCTGATGATATTCACCATCATCAGCAACAGTGAAATCACCAGCTATGGTAAAAGCAAAATACGGGTCCCCAATTCAAAACCAGTAGGAGGCTACAAATACAGCGAACTGAGATCGCTGAGCTGTCTAGAGATTTGTTAGTCAACTACAAAGTGATAGGGACCGATTTCGTGATGAACTCCTTACGGCTGCGAATTTCTAACGTTGGTGAGGGACTGCAGTGG
>UZAN01041289.1:26610-48533 GCA_900618425.1 Echinostoma caproni | reverse complement strand
TTTGTTTTACAACGTTGTCAATAGAGACTCCTGGAAATTGATGAACTAACGGATTCCTCCATCGTTTAATCTCATGCTTAATGAGAATAGAGTTGAGTTTGTGAAGGTCACATGGTTCCGCCTATTGCAGACGTTTTGTTTTCATTTCCTCAGGGATTTCGGTCGCAGAGAGGCCGACAGGCTATAACGGAAAAAGGAATGCATAATTGAAAAACTACTCCAATTGTTTTAGTAGTGCGTATACCCGTAAATAGTTTGTCTGAAGGGAAACCAAGCAGCCATAATGAATAGGAATGCTCTTAGAAGAGTAATAAAGTCATCCGATAGGTTTTTGAATGTGAACTTCGGCTTTTGTGCTCATGCCCGAGGGGATAAGGCTCACTGAACGAGAATAAGTCCTGAGTCCGCTTAAGTTCAGGTGATCGATAGCGGAGACGTGAGATTTTAGCTGTGAATGAAAAGGATCAGAATGTTGCCTGAAATAACACTACCTATGAGTGAGAAGAGATTTAGGTCCATACTTCATGGTTGAGCAGAATAACGTTAAATGCATTGTGCTTACATCTTCAGAATTTGAAGGCGCTGGAAAAAGATAAATTGGCTTTGCAGAACAAAATCAGATTTTTTTGTGTGTAGAATAGAACAACGCAAATATCACTAATCAAATTACCTTAAAACATAGAAATATGTAGTGACATTTCGCATTTGAGCATTCAAATTCAAATTCAATTACTTTTATAGAATCTGTACACACGTGGTTCGGTTGTCAATAAAATTAAGTCGCAAATCTTAACGTTCACTCATGGGTGCTTCAAAGTTAAGTTTTACAATGCTTCATCGCGCCGTGACTTGAATGAATCCATGGTTGAAGCACAAACAGCATGAGGTGAAAGAGAGTTCTAGTAGTCACAAACTGTGACTCAAATAGTGACGCCTGAGGTCTAGACGACTCTTTTGAAGCAAACGTTTAAATAGATGTCGCCTGAGATGACCATTTCCGGAAAGTCCTGATAGATTACTACACGGGTGGTTCCATTGATGTAGTATTTGATATACGGGAATCATGTCTCCCCGTGTGTAACTGTATTCAGGTGAATATAGTCCAAGTATGCGTAGTCCTTAACCGTAGGTTTTCCATTGTGACGCTTTGACCATCTGGTTTGCTGTTCTCTGCGAACGTTCAATAGCGTTTTGGTCGCGAATCGACCATGAATTCCAAGCCGATGAAGTATACTCTGTGTGTGGTCCAATGTATGCTGATTGTAAACGGGGCAAAAGGTCTGTTTTCAATCATCCACAAACACTTTTGAGTAATCCAACGTACTTTATGGGCTCTGATGACGCTCTAACACAATCTGTAGAGCATTCTTGATCTCCACGAGTGATAAGTCCCAGATTAATTTTGTTTGAAGCACAAGGTAATGGCTGAGCTTCAAGTAGGTACGGAAAACGACGCCTATGAGGCAATGATATAACCGTGCGTTTCTCAACGCTGAATTTATTATGTCATTAATGGTAGACTGTCGGCAAGCTGAGCTGAGAGTTTCCTGTTGGGTTTCATATGGTACCGTTCTTTTCTCCAAGGGCACCTGCTAGGTAGTTTATGAATGTTAGGACAAGGTACACAGGAAGCACACATCCCTATGGAACTCCACAGTAAGCTTCAATCGATTTCGATGGAGAAACAATAACTCAAACCAAAAAGGTCAAAACCGTTTGAGGAATAGCGAGAAACAACTTTATATTTATCGGGCTATTTTAAGTTGTTATGGGGTACAAAATCACTACCACTAATTTTCTTCTGATTTGACAAAAGTAGATAGAGTTATCGTTATGCACGAATGTGNGTGTCCATGGTAAATTAACAATCTAGGATCGGGGAATGCAGATGGTTGACTAACGGCGGGGCCTTTGAATTCGGCCGCGTCATTTATCTCGAAAATCATACTTGCACTTTTGTGGATTTATTTGTCATCAAATCACATTGTTATCAATTTCAAGGACACCAAATGCTACCCTACACGAGCACGTTCATGAAATCGTTACGTGTTACCGCGCGAACTGCACTTTTTGTGAAATATTCCAACAATGTGAGAAATAAATTCAAGCGGATGATCAAAACACAAAACGGCGGAACGAGAAAGCGTCGAGCAGGCTGACAAGTTGCTCTCAGACAGTGCAGCACTAGTCACATACAAATTCCTCTCATTTTAACAAACAATCTTCGTTCTCTGTTAGGAAAAGTCGAGGGGGTAGTAGACATGACAAAGAAAAAGGAGTACAAAAACCTGGGAATTATTATGCTTCAAAAATCGTGGTTACATGAAGAAATCCCTAGTGAAATTTTACAGGTGGATGGATATAACTTGTATCGGGTTGACCGCCCCGCGAGTGTCCGTTAACGAGGTGGAGGTGTTGCAAGTTACGTCAGCGAAAAATGGAGTAAATCAACTGCTGTCATTTACGAATACTCAGAGGTTAAAACCAATTGTCATGTGATCGAATGTAAGCCCCGTTTTTTGAGTGGGTTTCATTCCATCCATCTTGGAAACTTTTACCTGTCACCCACAATATCGGTTGCTGATATAAATAGCTTTTCTGACATTTTTTCTACCTCCATAATATCAAAAACAAGTGACTCTTTGTGTATATTTGTTGGTGATTTCAACACACTTGATGTACCATTCGTCACCACACTGGGTCTACAAAATGTAATACTTTTTCCCACCAGACTGAATTCACAGCTTGATTTCGTATTCACAAACAGACCACAATTTTGTAAAGTCCAGAAACGCGCTCCCCTGAGCAGTTCAGACCATTGTATCTTAAAAGTATGCCCCACTGTATACAGCAAAACCAACCGACACACATTTTTAAGACCTTACAAGATAGTGAATCAAAGAAACTGTTCATCGGAGAACCTAGAAAGGCTAAGATTCATGATTGCCGCTACTGATATTTCGGTGTTTCCCGATCTGCCCTCTGTGAACATGTTGCGGACTACCTTAATTTCTGTTTTAATCAGTGTTGTCCACTAGAAACGGTCTTTATCCATAAAGACAGATACTCATCACCGCTACTCAAGCAGTTAAGCCGGCGGAAAGAACAAGCCTACAAACAAGGACAAAAATTCCATGTCAAGCGGCTAACAATTTCGATCAAACCTGAAATAAATCGGTTGAAGAAAATGTACATCGACACTATCCTGGGAAACTCTAGCTGTCGTGGCATGTGGAGAGCTATCAACCGATTGTGTGGCAGTAGCCGTAAACACAAAAAGGAAACTGTCGATATTGATAGACTAAATTCTGAGTTTAGTCCAGATTCACGGTGCACTGCCCTGCCAGACTTAGTCAGCTCTATGCCAACACCACTTATCGAACCCGCCACAGNGTAGTACTCAAAGCATGTGCGAATACCCTTTCAGCCCCATTGTCAAAAATATTCAACGACTGTCTTACAGGTGGAAAAGTTCCTAATATTTGGAGACTGGCCGAGATAACTCCCGTTCCAAAAAAGGAACCTGGGAAATATCGTCTCATCGCCTGCACGTCAGTCTTGCTCAAATTATTTGTAAGAAGCTTATTACCGTGGGTTGCAATGAGTCTGACGAAGAAGACATATAAATTTGCATATCGCTCCTCGCGGTCAACACTGGNTCAATAATCTCGGCACTAGATAAGAACATTAAGACCGTCAGAATGATGTTCTTAGACTACAAAAACGCTTTCGGCAGTCTTGATCGATCAGTATTGCTCAACCTGATTACGGAAAGTGGTGTAAATACAAACGTTAGCAGACTGATCTGTGATTATTTCCCAGATAGAAAGCAGTTTACATGTTTCAACGGCAAAGAGTCCTCCACTCGCCCAGTTTCTTCTGGTGTCCTGCAAGGTGCAATATTTTCCCCATATTTATTTTCTATGTATGTCAAATAATTTCCCATTCCTCCTGCATTCATTGGCTGTAAATACGCTGATGACGTTGTTATAGGTTGCAAAGCATCCACCCCAGAAGAGGCTTCCGAAATTCAAAGCAAGCTGCATGACGTTATCACTTGACCCTTGTCCCGTTCCCTCCCATTGAATGCCCCTAAATGTCAGAATGTTGTGTTTTCCCTCTTGGCCGATGTACCGTATTCAGCCCTTGTAAGTAGGTTCCCCACCCTCTCTGCAAATCAACAACCCCTACCGAAATCAAAAATAGTAAAATACCTTGGTGTCACCCTATCACACAATTTATCATGGTCACAGCACGTTCAAAACATATTCTGTAAAGTTAGAAAGCTTTCATATTTCTCACTCCGATTGAGATTACTTTCTGTTCCCCACAAGCTGATTCTTAGATTTATGAATGCATGCGTTTTACTCCACTGGTTATATTGCTCTCCAGCAATTTTTCCCGGTATGTTGAAGAAAGACTTTTATTTACTAGCGAGATCTCTGAAACACATCTCTAAATGTAGTGGCATTGTCAGGGATAAACTGGCCGATTCTATCATTGACAAACACCTACAAACATGTGAAAATTTCGCCGCCAAAATACTCTCAGACACTCATCACCCATCACACAATGAATTCTCAAAAGCTGTATCTACATCATCCACACGCTCAAGATTTAAATTTTTATTTGCACGTACCTGTGCTTATCGCAATTCTGTTCTGCCATATCCAGCACGTCTACTTATAGACACGGACACAATTTCCACAGAATTGCGCAACCGCTTGCTTCATTGACAAACACCTCATTGCTTTCAGTTTCATTATGTAATGATTTTGCAAATTTGAATTCACAAATATGGTGTAATTGCTGAAAATACACCCATCCGGGTGCGTAAAGCTACTACTGAATTGACTTGACTTGAACGCTGGTTTCCTAAGCATTCTTCTGTTGTTGGCTTTAACGAACACAGGGAACTTCCGTCTATTCGGTGGTTTTTCCATTAAGGACTGTCTGTCATCCTGCACCCTTGGATTTTTTTTGGTTCATTCTGTTGGATAAAAAAAATTTCGTCCTCATTCGAATCCAGTGTAACTAGATTACATCAAGTCTTGAAGTACAAACCATGAATCGCGCAATATTGACCTTTTGATGACGTTGCAGTTTATGGCATTCTAAGAGTTTTCTTGCCAGCTGTTTTCGTTGGGCTACAAACTGATAATCAAAAACACTCGATTTTCTCAGGCTTGGTAATAACGTGTTCTTTATCACATTATTCTGACCATGAGATAGTTGAAAGCTCACATTGTGAACCAAGAGCGATGAGGGTCACACCTAATCTGTCTCACTTATCTCGGCATGTTTCCCTTTGTCCAAATATCCCCTTGTAAAACATTATTTGCAACTACTGCCTGACCGTAACAAGCGCATTCGGGGAGTATTAAAATGTCAACAGTTCCATCCTGTGTTACGTGGATTCCTTTGGTTGACCATATCAACGACCTATTTTCTTTTACCGCCAAAGTGCAAATGTTTGGCATAATTTTAGAACCATCTCCTCGAAGACATCTGCCTAGCTGAGCTCCGGAGATCAATCACAGTGTGCACCAGCCTTTTATCAGGATATCGCAAGCTGTTGTAATAGACTTTGAACAAGGTTTGAAGTCTGACTAATCAAGTTCTCGAATGGTAAGATGCAAGTATCATAATTTTAAGTAGTTTGAGATGCAACTCAACCGGTCATAATGGTGGAAAATTCGTAATTTGCACCAACAGTCGGAACAGAAAAAATATTAGAAGTTTTATGTTATAATCGCGCTGACTGTGTGTTGCAATCCTTTATTATTGAAAATTGTATGAATTATCGATGTTTGCAGATACAGAATACCATTGATCCCCACGTAAAACCAGTGAAAACAGCTTGGAAATGTTCATTACTAAAGTCACTTGATTTCTATGTTTATTTTCGGTTGTGTTCCTCCACGCCTTGGATTCCCAAATTTAGATTATCCTGAGATTTCTGTGGCACGGTTGCATATGGTTTCGTTCCAAGTTCTTAAGATCACGAAGCACCTTTGAACCTTTGGCACCGAGATCTATATTTTGGATTTCCATCTAGTCGCTATCTACCATGAGGTGGAGCATATTGAGCTATACGGTCTTCATCCCATTTAGGAAGAAATTTAAAAAAGCCATTTAGACATCGTTCCATGTGATAGCAAGCCGTCTCCTGGGCATTGAAGACCAACATTTCCACGAGCTCGTGACTTGCAAGTGATGTGTCCAAAGTCATAATCCGCATCGGACAAATAACCACTCCCCGAAAGCCAAAATACCTTGTGCTGCTGTGAGCAATGCTTACATTCCACCAGGTGTTAACTCCAACCTTGATCTCACCAGATATATTTTGAAAACATCGTTTTTTGCTTGCTTATCGGTCACCATCCGCTGAGGTTATATTGACTTTATCAACAGTTTGCATCCCTAAAACATTTCTTGTTTCATGCATCGATTTCGGGGCAGTAAAACTGACAGTTAAGTAAACATATCCATATCTAAATGATATGCAATCCCATGTTTTCGAAGCTGTATAATCTCAAAAGTCTAGATGCAAAAATACAGCGAGGTGTTCATAGCATTACATGATTTAGACAGTACTGATGGACATTTTCTGGTAAATTCAACCTCACTATTCGTTTGGGCAGCTTTAAATGTCAGTTATGACCAACTGCGGTTCGCCAATTCTTTTCCATGTGTGCTCAGGACAGTTCCAGCATGCTATAGTTAGCTAATAAGTTGTAAAGATATCCTCGAGAACTGCATCTAAAGCAGAAACTACAACCACACGTGAAACACAGAAGTTGAATTGGGATCTGTGTGGTAGCTGGATCTCATACGATAACCAAAAATGACAAGCGAAATCCAAAGCAATCTGATCGGGTTGTCGGTGATCAAAGTGAGTAGTATACTTCCGTTCTACGCGTGGAGTTCCGGGTTCGATTCCCTGTAGGATCGATGGATTTGTACTGCTGATGAGACATCTGACCGTATAAACTTTTCAGTGCTTCAAAACAATTCAGTTCACACTTGTGGCTCTGTACACAACGAACTTCGCCATGTAATTAAATTAAATCCCCCATCACTCTCATAATCTGTGAAGTGTTCGCATAAAGAAAATAATCCATTGCAGTATCCAACAAAAGATGAAATTTAACTCTCATTCCCCCCGGAAGATTCTGCAACAAACCGGAATGGTTGCAAATGCTTAATTGTATTGCAAAGACTTGAATAATTCCTTAGAACGATATTTATTATAATGTTCGAAGGTAAAACCATAACAGGATTTCTAGTCAATATTCTCTATCGTCTATTTTTTAACCAAGAAAATGCTTCTAATCCGAGAACAATGTCCGACAGATCTTCAAGAGTATATTGAATTCCAGTGATCATACCATGAGCCTAAACGAGGTACCAATGTTACCAGCTGCATGAATTAGACAATATATTTCGTTATAAAAGTCCAACAAACTATTTACAAAACGTTCCATTTGTATGGGCTGGTTGGTTCCTCCCATAGAATAGTAGAATAAAAATTAACCTTACGCATAATGGAAACATACAGAATCTTTTTTGTAAATACTCCTTAGTGTGCATCTATACCTGTCTGTTGATCCTGGTTAGATTTTGGCCGCAAAACTGCCTGATGGTAATCAACTCGTCTACCACTTGACTCCCTGAGACCTAACTACAAGTTTCAACTTATGGCGGAGTTATCTATATAGTTATATTTGGATCAGACAGCTCAGGTGTTATCGTGAGGTACCGCGGCTAAACTCGCACAAGTATTGAATGAACTTTCGATAAAAGAAACTCAATAACACAAAAAAAAGCATGTCCGTTTACTAAGCCCCGTGATAAGCGAAACGATCTATAAAAGTTGTAAAGAAATTTAAAAACGTACTACTAAAAGTGAATAAAATAACGCTCGTAATCGCTGCTCATGATGAGTCATTTTCTGCTGTCTTACCGAGATAAAGTACTTCAACAAAGTCATAAACTTTTAGAGAAGTTCAAGTTTAACAATCTTACTGTCTAGGGCGTTGCTTTTGTCGTCCAATTACTGTATCACAATAAAAGATCAACCAATTAGTATCCTATTTGTTTCCATTCACCAAATACAGCAGTGATCAAAACCGAGTCTATACGACTTCCAGAACCACACCGTACCGTTGGACTATTTGGTCGAATGTCACTAGTTGTTCACACGTGATTCATGCGCCCAATTGGTTTTGACCGTTCACAATGCATGTTGTACCACACAATTTTTGATATATTTGAGATATTTTGTTTGTTTATTTTGTATCGGATTTACTTTTCGAGCGGGAGCTATCTTATAACATATTGTAGGTTTCTAATAGATCTTCGAATTCAACTCACAGTTACTTGTGAGTAGATCCTTTTTTAATCCAGTAGTAAACATAGTAAGCCGTCAAATCACATAAATTGGAATAAAGTGGTTTCAACGTGAAAAACGTAAAGGACACGGTTCCAGTAATTAGGAACGTCATAAGACACATCAATGACGAATGCGTGATGTTTGTTTGTTCACTGTAGCTCAGGCCTAAAAAATACTTGGTTATAGCCTCAAGAAAGACAATAAAAATTTTTGTTGGTACTTATGAGATAATTAATCCCTACGATGTGCCCCAAGAAAATATCTTTTTTACTTAGAACACCTTTTTGTGGGCTTTTTGGGCTGAAAGTGGTGGTGGAGGTAAAGACAAAAAAACAGTGCAATCCTTCCAATATAATTACCCACAGCATATTTCATTGTGACAAATAAATCAGATCATCTGAATAAAGTGAAAACGGCTCAACCAAAATAGTCTTCTGTTTAATGATTCGTAAAAAAGGATGAAGTGAAGAGCTTGGTCCGTGTAACGGTGATCCACTACTGTTCGATAAGCAACGCAGTGTTTTCCGGGTAGTCGTTCTCATTAGATTCACTGATTGAAAAGAAGGCTGAAGTTCTTCAAGAAGCCAACCGATCTGTTCAGCCCTTATTCACATCATTATCCGTAGTAGCTCTATTGTTTATCTGCTCCCCGGCAATTTGCTTTATGTTTCTCGCGAGGAAATTGCGCAAATACATCTGTTATTTTTGATCCCACATAATGAATTCAGAATATCAGAAGCAGTTGTACTAATTCCTTTGGCATATCACATAAACAGCCGGTTACCCTAAAGCAAACCAATCCAGTGAACGTTCTCCTCGGCTGCGTTCTTGACAATGATTTTGTTGCCGATAACGACGACTATTCTGACGATCGCTATTTGCGAAGATTTTGGATTAAACCTCCATTTTAAACATGCATTTATTCGGATAGGTGTTGTGTGTACAAGAAACTTGGTTGAATCAAAATGTTTAGGATGTGCTTGTACAAATAGAAAGATTTCAATGATTCCGACAGAATAGGGAGGAAAAACCCGGACGTGGCGTGGAAACTTTCATTCTACTAATCTCTCATGAAGATCCTGTTTATCAGTGAAGGTGGACTCACCTCACTATTTTTGAAATTTCTTAGATGTACCAAAACGCTATTATAATTTAACCTGGGCTAAGATAACGCATCTGAATGCAATCTCCGCCACGGAAAATTATGTGAACAAAAAGTACCAGGCCTTTAGTTCAAAGCATTCGTCTTTTCTGTGAGCAAAACGAAAAACACTGGAATACCCCACCAGATATAAATAGCCTTAACGCCAAATTCATCAACCCGTCAAACAACAGCCATATTATATCCTTCCCGTGCATTGAATTAAATTCAGTGCCCTTTTCCAACGATGAAACCTTGAAGTTTCTTTTATCCTCCAACGCATCCCAAACTGCAGTCCCTGATAGTCTTCCTCAGTCACTTCTCAAATGTGGACCAGCTTCCTCAGCCAATATGATGATATTCCTCGTCAATGAGTCCCCGGTCGACTTCAAATTCTTTGCTTTAATTTACCATTATTTCAATTACTAAAATTCTGCCACCTAGTATTCTTGCGAAACGGCGTCGTCCCATCACGTTGACCTCCGCAGCTGTAAGTTTCACCGAAAATGCCGTTATGAGTCGCTTACAGTCGTTTATCCCAACACCCTCTGACCTCCTCCAGTTTGCAAATAAATTTAATAGATGTACAATAAACGCCGTATTCATTCTACTTCATTTTATCCGTAAGTCATTCAACACATCGTCCGTGTCTGCAATTGCGTTTTTCTTGACTATTCGTCCGCATTTAATTCTGTTTCTCAATCATCCTTTCCAGTCAAACTTTAGTCCTTTGGTACTTCGCAACAGCTACTCACATGACTTTCTGCTTGGTTTACGGAGAGCGTCCAGTGCACGAAATTAGTAAGCAGTATATTAAAACCTCTTGATCATAATTCTCGTGCTCTTCAAGTTACTGTTGTATTTCAATATCTCTTTTCAGCTTCTGTTGATAGTCTTTGTGTCACACCTACTGCATCCATTCAAAATTATGCTGATAACGTCATGTTGTTTCAAAATTGTTTCTCTCCTTCTGAGGTTGATTCTTTAACTGAAAATCTATTCCACATCATATAGTTTTCCAAATGATCTGGACTTGATCTTAATACATCTTCAGTACCTTCAGTCTCTCCAGCTTCTCATTTTCAATAGATCCTGCTACCCTTAACTGTGAACCTATGTCCGGAATGAACCTAGTCAAGTAACTGGGGGTCTCCATCAACAGCCATCTTCGGTAGTTTAAACACATTTGTAACTGTATGGGGAAACTGAGACGCCTCCTTTTTAAGTTACTTAAACTCAGGCAATTCCGAACCTAGCAGTCAGTCCTGTCCTATTTCGTCCATCAATGCGTTTTACCCATTCTACCCTATTGCTCCCCTTTAGTATTTCCCGGTTTGTTAAAACAAGACTTCAAAACGTTCACCGTGGACTCGTGCATCATTATTCCCAATCGCAGAACTCATTATCGGTCACATGAACTCTTGTGTTAAATTTGCCCATAAGATTCTAGATGACCCTCTTCATCCACTGCATCTTGATCTATCGTCTTGTCGTTCCCATCTGTCTACATGCTCCTCTTTTCGGCATCAACCCTCTGGTATTAACATTTATAAGAATTCCCCCGTACCCGACTCCTAATCAAAAGGTACAGGTAGTAAGTGAAGTGCTTTAGAATCCATGTACATGAAATAAGCTTCTGCGACATTTTACACTTTGGATATTATACGAAACTGTATATTTCATTCCGTGTGACGACTGGTATATCTTTTTAACGGAAATTTAATCATATGAGTTTACAAAAGTTACGCAAATACAAATACAAATGCAAAATGATGATGATGATGAGTGTGCTGAAAAACTGGATAACAAAGTATTTCCGTCTGCCGAGAATGCCTTCTAAAAATTGTTCAGTAGTCCAAAGAGAACGAGAGAGAAATAGCTTCAATCAATGGCTAAAAAGGGGTCAAGGCAGAAGATCTCCGAACTGCTTGGCGCATGTGACAAGAAGCAGTGAGCGTAAAAATAACTTGCAAATACCGATTGCGCATGCCATACTTGGATAGGATTATCGTAAATTAGCCCAGAAAAATCACCAACGATCTTCCCAACACAAAAACATACATGTTCGGTGCGGCGTGTGACACAAAAATAGGGTTACATATTACCTGTGGGTGAAGAAAATAATTGAATAATGTCACTCTACGATTGCAGGTGGTACTCAGAGTATGTAAGTATAATCACAAAAGCTTTCCGATGTGATATTCTGATCTAACCGTGTTGTTTCTTCCATATACTTTTACTTCTTACACTAGCAGACATTGTGCGCTAATTATATTAATATAATATTATATAATAACAAAATATGTATGAGAAATATAGTAATATAATATAATAAATACCATAGATTCACAACGATTAGAGAAAAGCACGTTGGTTTGTTTCATTATTTTCTTCTATCTCATTTCAGGTGCACCACAATAAACAATTAACACTTGCTACCTGCAACAGAACAAAACAAACCATCCAAACATTTGATCGGATGAATTGTCCGTTTGCTGGTTTGCCGGTTTGGTGGCTAAACTACCCAAGTATGGCTTTCCGTCGGAACTTGTGTCCTGGACAGCAAGCTACCTCAAGGACCGCGGCATCTCCGTCAGAGTAGATGGGACCATGTCTCGTTCCGTGCCTGTGAATGCTGATGTTCCCCAAGGCTCTGTACTTTTCCCTTCCCTTTTTCTGATGTTTATTGATGACCTTCTTTCTTCGACATCGAATCCTATTCACGCCTTTGCCGATGACGCTACTCTCCACTCTTCTCTATCATATTCCTCTTCGCGCATCGCTAACTCCAGCATTAGTGACGACCGCTCCTCTCTTAGCTTCTCCCTAAATTCGGATCTGGGCCTTATCTCTGCTTGGGGCTGTAGCAACCGTGTTCTGTTCAATGCCAGTAAAACTTCCCTCATGTCCATTTCTCTTAAACATACATCTTTCTCCCCTTCCTTGAATTTCAACTCGAACACTCCGTTCCACAGAATCATGCAACGTACTGGGTCTTTCCTTATATTCTTCTCTTTCATGGACACCTTATATTTATCTACTTGTTTCCCGCGCTTCGCGCAAAATTGGTTTCCTCTTCCGCGCCAGACGCTTCTTCACCCCCATTCACCTTCTCTCGCTTACAAAGCTCAGATTTGCCCTACACTTGAATACTGCAGTCATGCGTGGGGTGAGGCTTCGTCTACTTCACTATCTCTTCTTGATCGGGTTCAACGAAAGGCCATCCGTCTCATCAACGACCCGTCCCTAACATCAAACTTGCAGTCACTAGCTCACCGTCGGGCAGTCGCTTCTTTATCCTTGTTCTATCGATATTACTTTGGGTTTTGCTCTAATGAACTTTCCGCATCTGTCCCTCTCCCACTTGTTCTTCCTCGCAGATCCCGCGTACAAGCGGCTAGTCACCCATTTCAAGTGACTATCCCTAGGTGTCGCATTTCTAACTTTCAATCATCTTTTCTCCCAAGAACAGCAAAACTGTGAAACACTCTCCCCCTTTCGGTCTTCCCTCTAACATACAACATCCATATTTTTAAACGCAGAATCAACAAGCTGGCTCTAGCTTGAATGTTCCCCACATCTTCCCACTTACAGTACATATTCGGATCATGGGGTTTACCCCTTTTACTGTATTCACTTTCTTGTAATAAAAGAAATGAAGGATTACCTGCGCAAGCAATAAATCTATTTTTATTCTATCTGTTTCCCTGATTGGTTTCACAATATTGCATATTTCATTTGAATGGGATTACTTAAAACTAGTTAATATTTTTCCGAAAATAGTCAAGTTGTACATATCATCAGTATCGTGAGGGTTAAAAGCAGGACTATTTTAAATTTGTGTCGAATTATCACATTGCCAAAGTACTGAAACAAAGATCATACGAGCACTTTTTTGTCGAAAGCTAAGTTTCGTTACACCCCGATGATTGATCAAAACTATCTTTTCTGAATCGCTTATACCGATTTCCAGTGTGTTGCAGATGCATTCGGCGGAATGCAGTTATTCCGGATGTTCCAATTGAGTGTTGCGATCAATCGACGCATAAAACTCGTGCACTGTGCAGTTCACCACCTATCATAGGCTGTTATTAGATCGAATAATAGACTAAGTAATGCGACAACAGCTTTTTGTCGTTCCCCTCTTTGTTTTGATATACCTATTTGCATTCCACATGACTCTTGTAAATGGATGACACTTCGATTTCCATCACAAATTACACTCAAACCGTTAACTATCCCACTGCCAGAAAAATGTCGTATTGCAATAAAACGGAGAGCCCAGATCCGACAGGAATTCAGCTCTCACTCTCGTTTGCTAAAGTGCTCGACAGATACGAGATAGCAGAGATATTCTATAGACTAGTTCAGTCACGGTCGTCCAAAAACGGAGCGTGTAGAGTGCAGACAGCGATGAAGAGAGATAGTTATTTAGGAAATTTGAAAAGTCATAAACAATTATGTGGAAGCAAACTTTTCTTTGAAGGATTTTGGTCGGTCTATTTTCGGACCAACACACTAAGACAGAGCAAGAGGTTGGTGAAGCAGGACTGCTAACTGATATGTCTTGTCGCAAAATCGCAACTCCCTGTTTAAGTGATTCAGAGATGAACATAATATAATGGAATGAGAATAATTTGGTGCCGAGGAATTTGTGAAGTGTATTCCTTGTAGGTTTTGAAATTGTCTTTGGTACGGTTATCATCGTAGGTTTAGATTTCTTTCGGACGGGCATGAAACTCATTTTTCTCACTGTTGAGGTAGGTTCCTATGAGCCCACGTAAGAAGATAGCCATTCCTCCAGAGCCAGGATTAGCACCGTGCATGAGGAGATCATGAGAAAGCCTATCCGTTCCTCTCGCTTTAGTTGCCTTTGAGTATCGACTGAACTTATGATTGCATTGTTCGACCACAAATGCGACATACACGCGTTTGGTGGTCGGAGTGAAATAGATTAATGAACGGAGGCCGCGTTGAGAATGTCAAATTTGCATGAGAATAATGGAGGATTTGGATCAGTTTCATAGAGCAAATGCAATACGTAGTCAGATTGTGAGAGTTTTTAACCGAGTCATAACCCCGTAGGCCAGTAGTGAAATGAACAAAGCGCGACATCCGCATAGATGCGTTGTGCTATATAGTGTAAATGGAAAACGGGAAAACGGTTTGGTCAGTTGACCGGTGGCTGAGTGGGTAGACTGCTTGCAAACTGTCTATGAGGTCTCGGGTTAGGCTCCCTGTTTGGGCGATGAATTCGCATTGCTGATGAGACCTAACCACGTCGAAACAGCCGTCTAATGCTTACCAGCTTTTCAGTCCATGTTGACAGCTTATTCATAGTATCCCATTTTCTAAACACGGAGAAGTCAAATACCATTCCACCAACATGAACTGTCTCCCGTGCTCCGAAACCGGTCAGCAAATGTTGCGTTCCATAGGTCCGATCTACCTAATAATCAAAACAGAGAGGCGACTTAACATGTCAAGCGTTTTGAAACCTACGAATGTACATTTTTCTTGTCTTCGTAAATACCATCAACAGATTATTGAAAGTGAACAGTGCATTGACAATACAGCATAGAAAAAATTCGACGAAAGTGTTTTCGCAAATCGTTCGACGAATTTCCCTGCAATTTGTGCGACAAACACTACACCAATCGATGAGAACACTTCAAAGAGTGAAAATTTAAAATGGTAGGTGCAGTTTTATCCTAAAAAAATGAATGTGCTAATTGAGTTACAATGATAGACGATAATTGTCACAACGGTTCTATGTGAATTGGAACATCGAAAAACAAAAGAACAGTAACACTTTAAAAGCAAATCATTCTGAATAGCCCTTAAATCGCGAAAATGCACTCAATTCCATCGGTTACAATGAAACAAATAATTTTGTGTTCAACCACAAATCTCTAACATCCAACTCTTAGTTCGAAGAATTGAACATGTTTCTTTTTATATACTGAGCACGGAACTGTTCAAAAATATCAGAATACACCCTTTTATTAAGTCAATAATCATAAAATCTCAGTGTTATGCGGTCCAGTTACAAAAACAGCATTCACATTAGAAATAACAACAGCAACAACAATCATCCACTTTCCAGCATGAGGCATTCCGTTTTATGCACAATTTATAGTTTCATCAGTTTTCCAAAACGTTCCTTTTATTTCATTTCAACGTTGGGCGAAGAACAATTAGTTGTTCCGACACTTTTGTTATAAAATGCCAGACTAATTAAGATTGTAGAGTTTTTTGCATACCCTGACTGCACTTTGCGTAGGTAACCTGGTTTTAAGAAGCTGCTTTGACCATATTAAAAACAATGGAACTACTTCTTTTCGTGCAGCTAGTTTCTTCCATTTCAAATGATTTCCCGTTCAAACTACCATTTCCTGCCCTATAATAAACCCCGTCTGAAATATCTTACTGTCCTTGAACGCTTGCATTTACAATGCGGCATGCGTAAAACCTACAGAGGCACACCTAATCACTTCTAGATTGGAGTAATTGACAGGGTCACTTGAACACGTTCCGCTTTAACAGCTGAAACTGCTACTCACATTAAGTAAGGCATAATGTTGCTCACGTGCTGCCAGTAGCTTCGATCTATACGTTTGAGGGAAGCGAGTCAACCTGAGAATATGCCTTATGTGATAGTTAAATTAGTAGAACAAATGGTAATCTACCTGATTACCATTTTTTTGAGTTGATTTATTTCTTCATTTACTTTTGTTTGATTTGAAATTAATACCCCAATATATAGAACGACTTAACACCGGACCACAGCTGGATAAAAAGAAGTCAAAACTTTTGGGTGCATTTATGTAAACGGAATGCCCCCGTAATCGTGTGCTGCTCTACCTATACATTATGACACGAAGAATTTATTTCTGAAACATTTCTGAAGCACATTTTGTCCCCTTTTATGGGCGATCAATGCGTTGGTAGTTCTTATTTAACATCAAAATAACCTCAGTAATGCAGTATGAAAAGTTATAGAAATATCTAATGATGTGGGAGATTGATGATTTAAGTACTAGGCAAAACGTTTCCCACATATAACGCTTCATTTGTCAGGAAAATCTAACCAGTTGATGCACAAAATAAAAGTGTGACTTGAATTTCCCTCAGTTCTCAAATAAACCCCTGAACATATTTGAATTGCATATTCTAGTCAGCTACAATGAAGCCTCGCTGGTACAGTGGTAGCAGATGTGATTCGTGAAGAATCCGGAGTGAAAAACCTCGAACTACTCGTGAACTGCAGTGGAGCAAACCTCAATTCCAGTGCATCCTGAGTGTATCGTCGACTGGTTGTATGAAGATGAAGACTGAAGGATGGTCAGTCTGAATGGGCGCAGCTTTTCTAAGCTTCTCCCACGAAATATGTCTCACACTGTGTAAATGAAGTGTGACGCGGAAAGTTCGAAAGCATCGTCCGGCTTTGGTAATTCTGATCTTTGTCGCAACTAGGTGAGTAAACTACTCAGTGAAATGGTCACTGTTGTCACTGTTGTACACGATATAACCCAAATTATTAGGGAAAAGCTAATCAAATTTATTAATTTACCAGCCCTATTGTATGGCACATACACTATATATGTGTATATATGTATATATGAGGAGTACTCTCGGGGCGCGGAAGATAATATGTTTGGCGGAGTCCCACAATGTTCATCAGTGAACAAGATATCCCGTGAAGGAGTGCTGAATTCGGCATTGTATCATAACATTCATGCGGTCCGTTGAAGTGCTTTATCACAAATTTAGAATCTTTAAAAAAAGATTACCAGCTTTTCCCGGTTAAATACTCTAATCACGTCAACCTGATTCATTCTCCACCCATCTACAGCAGGGGAGCTGTTTATTTATATTTCTGCACAAACGAAATTTTCCAGATTTCTATTGCCCTGAATACAAAGAACAGTGAACAGTGTTATGATCATGAACAACACACTGACGATTAGAAATCATTTACTTGACCCTTTGTCAAGGCAATTACATAGCAGATAGGTTAAGTTATCCATATGACTGGCGGTTTAAAGCTCAATTGTGCTATCAATTTGTCGTCTATTCTAGCATTTACCATTTTCTCGTTCACCATCACTTTCCTTCGGTCACTGCTCATCACTCTTCCATGTGCTATTGATGCAGTATTCGCTCAAGCGATTTCTAAATTGCCACATTGAACACCTTTTTCCCGTCTCTCCCAGAGAGGAACATTTTTGAAGATACTCTGAGGTTTTGAGATCCTCCTCATTTCGTTCTGTTCTACTTTTGCCTCATATTTCGTGTTTTAAAGCTTGTTTATTCTGTGAAAAGTGCACCAGTTTAATCACCATTTCACTCGTCTATCATGCTGAACTTGTTGTTGTTGTCACTTTTTCTCTCAATGTTTACGGTATTCAGTCAAACATTAGTATTTGGATCTCAATACGAGGCATCAGTTTGTGTCCATCGTTAAAATTCTATTACCCCTGATGAGTTCATTACTAGAATATATCACCGCTCAACACGTTTATGAATTATATAATAAATCCCACCCCGTCAAGAGCAAAGCAAACGTAGACTGAAAAGATAAGAAGCACCGGACAGCTGATTAGGCATTGATTGGTCTCATCAACAGAATGTAAATTCGTTTGCCTATCTGCTACTTGAACCCCGGACTCCATGGATAGAACGCAAGTGTACTAGCCACTTGGCCACTTGGGCAGCGGGTCAGGAGATTTCGCTTTTCAATGCAACATATAGGCACAACCCATCTTTGAAAACAATCTTTGTAGGTAACGTTTATCCCCAGAGTTAGATAATCTGTAAACTTAATAATTTTATACAACACTTTGGTGTAACATTTTATTCAATTTAATTATGCATGTTATGCTTCGGAAAATTTAAGCAAACCAGTGACGTCTAAAAAGGTTATAAATAATCTTTACAGTTGCCACCATATTTGAGAGTATTCTGTCGCAGGCACAATTTGCAGAGATGTGGTCTGCATTTTCTCAATCCAAAGAATCATTGGTTACGATATTAGTCATTCATTTGTGCTATATATAAAGGTCAAACTTCCCATAACGTACCACCACGCATGATACCAAGCTTTCGTCTTGTTCTTTCATTTTTGACTTCAAAATAATTGCAATTTCACTTCATTCTCCTCTGATCATAGTCTATAAATTAATTAGTAATATAAATTTCCGACAAAATTTGAGTCAATCAAATTCTTTTCGTATTTTTACCGAACTGCATTAATCACAATTCGCCGTCAGAATAGTGATAGGGGTTGCACTCGAACTGCATTGAGTTGCTACATCGATTACACTTCTGTGCATGTAAAGATAGGTTATCACCCCATTGCAATGATTCCCTGTTCTAGGTTTGGGCACTTTCGTCTGCCAAGTTGTGGTTTCAGATCAGGAAATCACAGCGAACTGGCTGGTCTGCGCATCAGTGCTGTAACATTTGAAATGCAAGTGGCATTCCGCTTGATCTCCGTGATTTTGCTTGAAATGAGAACGCAAAAGAAACTTTAAATAGCTTTTTTAGGACCACGATTTTTCTGGCATTCCAGTCTTTATGGTTTCATCCATTGGCTCGCCCAAAAACCAAACAAACTCTTGTGCACAGTGAAACCGAAGTTGTCTAAAATTAATTCCCCCTCTGAACAAACCTCAAAATATATGTGGTGCAGTTTCATGTGTTCAGAGAAAACTGAGCGTGAAATTTTGCCGCCGTTCCGACATGGTGAGGTCTCATCATCAGTGAAAATCCATTGACCCAGCTGAGAATCGAACTAGGGACACTGCTTTGCGGCAGAGTTATCCATTAACCGTTATTAAATCCTTTGCTACTCTCACGTACCAAGTGGTCAGACTTGGAATTCTCTTTGACTTAGAGGTATAATCACCAAAACAAGCTTGCTCGTGCTCAGACTTCATTAAAAATGATATAATATGCTGTCCCATGGTCACATGGTTAATAGACTTGCGCTCTACCCTGATAGGTCCAGGGGCTCGATCTTCTGTTAGGTCGGTGGGTTTTGGCTAGTGATGACACCCAGTCAAATTAAAACGGTTGTCCGGTGCTTTCTAGCTTCTGTGTTCATGCTTCACTCACTCCATATGTGTAAAAATAAACCATACAATTGAAACCAATCCTCCACCACTCTTAAGTGAACTCAAAAATAATCTAAATTAAACACGAAAACTACTTCAGATTTCGAAGGGGAAGTTAGTCATGTATAAAGCAAATAAAGCGTGAACTGAAAACCTAGGAAGCACTATACAACTGTTTCGACCTGGTTGGGTCTCATTAGCAGATTTGTAAATACTGAATAACTACAAGTGTTTGTCTTAGTACGCAGATTAACACAAAATGTTGATATAGCCTTAAATTGTCATTACTAAAGAAACCTATAAATTAAGATAGTTCCAGTTTGCATTCCTCACTGATAAGTAATTCCAACGATAATCCTCCAATAAGTCCAAATCAAAACTGAATAAACAAATTTATACGCACGCACAGCGGACGGACCAATGAGTTGAACACCCTCAGTGAAAATCCGATGAATCTTTTAGGAGTTCATCAGTAAAACGAAGCTTCTGGCATGCAAAATCCCCCCGAGACGTATCAACAGCTCCCCTGACCTGTAGTGTGCCAAAAGTACTTTTATTTTGCATTTCTGGTCTAATAATCAGATGTTCGAAGTGCACCATAATTCGCGAATAACTTCAAACTGAAAGTATCATTTGGTATATTTTCCAAAACGGAGCACATGCAAGAATGCAGTTCGCGAGGTAAAACCCATCTTAGGGTTTCAGGAAAGCACCCAATTGGTCATCCACTTGGTGTCTTTCAGGTGATTAGGTGTATTTTACAGCTGAAACGTACCAGTAGTGATTTTGAAAACAGCACACTTCTAAATAAATTTAATGTTCGAAATTTAATGATCGCAAGTTTGTTACTGTTTTGAAAAAACGTTTTTCTCTCTTTTGAGAAATTTCTAGCAAACAATTATAACTATACCTGATTTGGTTAATTCTACAAATTGCTCTGAATAATCGGTGAGAGAGTATCTCAAGCTGTTGAACAATAGGTAGGGGTATGATGGGCGTGGACCATTACTTGACAAAGGCCAATGCCAATCCAAAAGCCGGATGCATTGGTTTGTTAATCCGTTGTACTATTCCGCTCAGGTGGTTCCCTTGAGTAAAGATTGCCTTATCGTCCAACGCTCATCCGCCACCATTGCTGGACACATTACAATTCACCACGCCTCAATCATATCTGTGGTTTACACCGGGTTGGAAGTGATGAATGAGAACTTTGGGATACAAATTTGACGTGAAACAGCAATTGTAGTAAGCTGCACCGGATGGACTAGTGGGCTGAACCTGAAAACCCAGATGCTTTTGTATTCATCAAATGAAAGGTACTAATTGCTATATTGAGCAAATAAACAACATTCGTTTGGACAACCTTTTCTGATTAACAAATACACGCCGAATCTTCATAAGCAATGCGCATTTGGCCAACAGTGAAACATTTTAGGTCCTCGGGTAATTCCATTCAAAATTGTGGTTAAACAACTAATCTGTAGAAGTTTGTCTAACGACTTTCAGAATGCAAATAGAATCTTTCGGGCATTTAAACATTCAGTTTGCATTTCGAAGTGTCATTAACAAGAAAATTATTTCAGTCATTTTACTACAATTATTGATCATTAAATGTTTTCTTTTTCTACATAGTAGACCCTGCACTATACACTTTCATCATGATGATAACTCTGCCAACATGCGAATGATTGGTTTGGATAAGAAATGTTCGCTCGGGTGTGTTTTTGTGGAGAAAATTCATTTGCCATAGATCCCTAATAAAAAGATTATTATTATTATTATTATTATTATTATTATTATTATTATCAAGGCCTTTTTAAGAACGTCCACCGATTTGCAAGCATGAGATCGAAAATTGAAATATATCCGTGTAAATTACTAGTTCCTACGTTTCAGTTCGATCAATAGCTGTGTAGGCATAGCCGTTAGAGCACAACATACCTCGTTCGTGTGGAAAAAGTCAGACATATAAAAACGTATCGAAATTACAATTCCAATTTTGGCTGTTCAAAAAATTGAAGTAACTGTCGAACTGAAATTCGCGGCAGATTGTGACACCGCCAATTGTGTATTTGGCATCTAATCGGAGAATTGACAAGTTACCGCTTAAACAGTCAGGACAATGCACTGGTATGTGAGTACGTACGTGCGAGGGATTACTTCCGATGCCGTGAGCCCAGTAATCTTGGACTACGCCGATTGAAAACAATGTTCGGAGTTAAGGTTAACAATTCCGTTCAATAATGAGCGGAAACATTTACATGCAGAC